>JAYESA010000016.1:130933489-131139885 GCA_036927795.1 Iris macrosiphon | reverse complement strand
GCTTAGTTACACGAACACCGTTATCAAATGAACCGTTGTCATGCGAATAAACAAGAGTAAAAGAATGTTCATATGTTTCCATCATGTACTAAAGAAAAAGTAGAACTACATGCTTAGATAAAAGAGAGAGAACTGCTTCCATTCTTGCTTAATTAGAGACTGTTACATATTTCTATAGAAGTTTTTGAAATGCTTGAACGGTATCAGAGAGATGGCGGCCAGTTCGCATAGAGATAGAGATGGCGGCCTATCCACACTGAGATAGAAGAGAAAAGAATGACTATATGCTTGTTTATTGAACTACTGTATAGTAAGAGTTTATATGATAGAGCTGCATACCATGCATCGGTCTTTAGACAATTTGTGCACAAGGGTAATCCCACGAACGGTTCCTGGGGCACTGGGGATCGTTCTCCCTAGGGAGATCAGAGGAACACCCTGAGGCAATGAAGTCCTCGTGATCAGGGGGTGTTCATGTCTATATAGCATGGGTTTTTCATGGACCATCATGTAGTTAGGTCATATTCTAGGTTAGCCTTCTTGCATATCTAACTATTTGATGCAGAGACGGACATAGAATAGAACATATGTGCTTATGTATATTGTTGCTAACTTGTTTGTCTGCTGCAGGGATAACCGTTCGGCGAAAGGATAAGAATCACTGAATAAGTAATATTTATGCTATCGAACATGCTCTCTTGTATTAAATATTTTCATATAGAAGTCTTATTTTTCGTATATGCTTCTATCTCGTTCACATGATAAGATGGTAATTAATGATAAAAGAAAGAGAGATGCTAAGAAGATAGTCCACTAAATGCATGCTAGAGTCATTAGAGAATGGATATGACTCACGAGACATGCTGCGCACTAGAGATAGTAATTGATCTTGCTTATCGTGCATGAACTGCTTGCCTTGCCTGCTTAGTTGTTTTGAACATGAACTCTGATTTTAAAGATGTTTCCAAAAGAAGTAATATGACTCCGCTCCAGTACTGCATGAAATGAACCTAGATAAAACTAGAAAGATCACTAGTAATGTAATATTTTATAACATAATTACTTAGTGTTGGTTTTAGTGAATGTTGCTTCTGTTCGTTGATGTTATACTCACCAATGATTTTCCCAAAGTGCTGATCCACCAACAGTTTGCTTGTTCATAGGTGTTGGATCACCCGAGGAAGCGATAACCGAGCCTCATTCCTAGGACCCGAAAATCTAGAGTCGATGCCTTGAGCCGTATCGAGATTGCTTTGAGCTACTTTTGTATAAAGGGATGTAATGTATGGAACGATGTTATTATAATCGAGAGAAAGCGAGCTTGAGTGAATTATAATCTCGGCCAAGCGCCACTTGTAGCATATCGTGATTATCAATAAAGAGCTTATTTTCTTATGCCATTGTGTTTTTTACTTTTCTAAAATATTGTGCTGAATAGCTTACTTGCCCTTGTTCAAGATTTGGCCTTGTGCAAGCGCAGCTTAGGCTTGCACGGCATCATGCCCAAGCGAGGACGACCGGCCCCGCAAGGACCCAAGCGAGGACGACCGGCCCTGCAAGGACCCAAGCGAGGACGAACGCCCCCTGCGGGATCGGGGCATGACATTTGGGGTCTAACCCCACTGGTTTTATATAGCCAGGTTTAGAGCCAGCACCAGAGGATCTAGCTTATCCCCCTTACGATGACGCGCACCAGACGGATGGTCGCTAAAGGGCACAAGTGGATTTCTTGATCACTGCTCGTCTTGTACATTCTACTCTTTTGGGTGTTTAGCCACCGACACTTGTTAGCCGGCTTGTCTGGGCATCAGTTCCATTTTACATAACTGTAATATAATCAGACTGCAGCTGATCTCGGTTGTGTAACTATTGACATTCTGCTAGACAAACATTTTGATAGCTAGATCCTAGAATATTTTGATACAGTGTTTGGGACGCCTTGCGACTTTATCTCACATTTTATATGTTGTTGTTATTTGTTTGAATGATTGTGACATAGTTGTTCTGAGACCCTAGGAGACTTGATTGTAGCATGTACCCCCTTGTCTTTCTACAGCCGTGATCGCCGTACGACATTATATACCTTGTACGGAGGAGTTGGACATGTCCGTCTTCGTATTCTGGTATTGGGGCGTGACATATCCCCTCGTCAATACATGAGTTACTTCGAGATGATAATGGGGCATCTACCTCGTAGTGACGCTCTCCTCACCAAGCTCTTTGTCGATGCATTATCTGGAGTAGCCTTTGATCGGTTCTGCAGCCTCCATGACAATTGTATTTCATCTTTTGACGATCTCAAGGGTCATTTCCTCGCTCGATTCTATAACGGGAGAAATGACATGACAATGTCCTCTCTAATGGTCATCACGTAAAAAGTAAAAGAGTTTGTACGAGAGTATATCAAGCGGTACAGGCAAGTTGCGCTAAAGGTACCCCTCCGGTAATCCTGAGTCTACACTGATGGACACATGCCAGATAAATCTCCTTTCCGTGGTCAGACTCTGGATAGACGACTCTCAGTTCAAAGACTGGATAGTGTTTATCATAAATATTGTTGGTGCTGAGAAGAAAGTGAAGGACGTCCGCCTCTTGGGAATATAGATCCATCATTGATGATAGGGGAAAACGTCCTTACAACAACAACAACAACAACAATAGTACCCGGGATGGCAAAGGGAAGCAGGTCCTTGTCGCCAATATAACCAAGAAGCCTGAGCAGAAACCCGCAGAGCCTCCAAAATCGTAAGAGATCTACTCTTTTGAAGACAATCTTTGACGTACTAATGAAGGGGAATAAACTCCAACTCTCCGATATCAGACGTCTGGACGAGGCAAGCAAGGTCGACGACCCCAAATATTACCATTATCACCGGTATGTCCATCACTCGACAAGGAACTGCTACGTGTTGAAGAGATATATCCGACACATGATTGACACCAAAGCTATCAACTTAGATTTTGAAGATAAGACAGTCGCTGCCAACATGGTGTCCCTCCGGTTCGATGATTTTCCAGCAACGAAAGTCCAAGATAGAGTGGTCCCAATCCCTAAAGCAACAATGGTGGTTGTCAATCTCCCCCCGACTCGCAACCAAATGGCCGTGCTGATACCTCTTACTACACCTCAGGGTGAGGTCATGTCGGTTCACCCAGACCTTGCTCCAGACCTGATAAAATAAGCAACACCTTCCGCCACTAAGTCCAAGGAATAGAAGGTAAAGTCCTGTCACATGATTTCTCCCACCACCGAAGAAGCCATGTCAGAGACAACTCGGTCAGGCCTCGCCTACCAACGAGACTACAATGACCCGAAGACGATGTTCCACCGACTATTGTATATACACCTGCCGTATCTGATTCGGGTCCATCCCAGCCCCCGGCAACAGACAAGCCGAAGCAGAAGGAGACTCACTTTGATAACCCGTTGTGCAAGAAAATGGCTCAAGGGCTCGACAAGCCCTACAACTTCGACATATTGATAGAGCTTGCCAATGCTCCGGCAAAATTGTCACTCTTCGAGCTTCTTCGACTCTCCAAAGACACTCGGGAAGCTCTAAGCGATGCATTGCAAAACTCTGATTCTTATCTGTCACAGGTCAAGCCGCCAGCTGAGAATCCTGCCGTATTCCTCCACTAAAATAATATGATGGAGGCGATACCCAACATCACATTCTCGCAACAAGACATATTGCTAAAGAACAATATGCATGATCGTCATCTGTATTACACAGGGTATATTAACACCATCAAGGTAGAACAGATGCACATTGACCCCGGTTCGTCAATCAGTATTATCCCGCGGAGTCTGCTTAAGACCTCGGGCATCTCGATATATCGCCTGACAGCAACCAATACTGCCATCAGTGGCTTCAACGTAGGGAGAAGCTACCCTCTGGGCAAGATTCACTTAAAATATCAGATCAGCAATTTAAAAACAGAGGTCACATGCTACATTATAGACGTAGACGTATCCTACAACGTCTTATTGAGACGCCCGTGGATACATCAGTACATGATCGTACCGTCGATCCTGCACTAGTACTTGAAGTACGTGGACGATCATGGCATTGTCAAGACAGAGTTTGCCGACGTTGATCCATTCAAAGGGGTTGAGGCCTATTACTCCGAATCAATCCTCTACAAGCAATTCCACCAAGATGAAGGTGGCAATGATGCCGACGATAAGGCAGAGACAGGGACAACATCGGACGAGCCTTTGACAATTTACCTCAAAGGACGTGCTCGAAACATAGCTTCTCTCATGGTGATGAAACTTCAAAGGATCAGGCACCGGAACCTCTGACCGTACGACTGCGAAGACCTTGCCAACCAAAAAAGAAGGACCAGACACCGGCTCCTGCCCAGGAACCCCTGGTTGTTAAACTCCGGAGGAAACCCCAAAGCAATCATTCGCACGGAGCAAATTACGAGAAAGATGAGTTGGAGGAATACATAGTTGTTCCGCTGATACTCCCTCTCTCTATGATGTAATCCCGGTGGATAAAGTACATTATTTTGTGAATAAAGGGTTGTCTTTGAATTACTCAGATGTCGCACATTTAATTACAATGTACTCCTTAGAACATGGCCTAGGGTTACAACTACATATACAGGTGACTACCACCTATGTAGCGAACCGAGTTCTCCCTATTCGAGACTCCTACTTTATAGTGCCAACAAGGAGGAGGGGGGGCAAACCCATCATCTTCGATAAAGTGGAATGTTCCCAATCTTTCATTCCAGATGAACATGAGCCAGAACCCGATACCGGTAAAATATAACTTTATCGGTACAGTTCTCGATCCCAATACCTTATCCAGATGATGGGCTATGACATGAAGGCCGCTAAAGGCTTAAACTATGGCAAAGGTCGGCGAATGCCTCTGTGTCTCCATGCCCCTGCAGGCAAATATGAGGCATACTACTAGAAAACCAAACATGGGTTGGGGTATGTCACACCTCCGTCAATTCCCGATGCCTTGAAAGAAGAGGACGAATTACACTCTCACTCTTCAGAATCTTCCGCTTGGGACTCCTATACCAGTATCCGAAAGATGCTCAAACAGACATTGTCTGCTAACATGGTATCAGCTGACCCTGAGGAAGACGACGATGATCCACCTGAACTCTTTAAAGTAGAACCGTGGGCCCAACGCCTAGACTCACAATGGAAAATACGATTCGAGCAATGGGAACCTCCCACTGAGGACGAAGTTGTATAAGTCGATCGAGACGATGAATCATCCCCTAAACCAATCTTCATCAGCAAAAGTTTGTCTAGTGAGGATTGTGAATCCCTATTACTGATTGTAAGGGAATATATCGATGTCTTTGCCTGAAACTATGAAAACATGTCAGGGTTGGACCCCAAGATTGTGGTCTACAAACTCAATATCTTGCCGAACGTCAAGCCCGTAAAGCAGCAACAATGATATTTTTGTCCAAACATTATGAACGCCATCGAGGTTAAAGTTAACAAACTAATAGCCAGTGGCTTCATCCGCAAGGAACATCATCCAGATTGGGTAGCCAACATCGTGTCCGTCGTTAAAAAGAACGAAAAGATCCGAATCTGCATTAATTTTTGTGATCTAAATGCAGCGTGCCCAAATGACGAGTTTTTCCTCCCGATCACAGATATCATGATCAACAACACTTGTGGCTTCGAGCACATGTCCTTCATAGACGAATTCTCAGGTTACAATCAAATCAAGATATTTTTCAGCGACGAGAGGCACACGTCATTCCGAGTGCCAATAGGATTTTACTGCTACACAGGCATGCCCTTTGGTCTGAAGATCATGGGTGCTACATACCAACGAGCTATGAGCACCATTTTTCGTAAACATCGGCACATGATGGTCGATTGCTATGTTGATGACATCGCCGTCAAGAGTCGCTTCCGAAGTGACTATCTCCGGGATCTAAAGACCATCTTCGACCTGATGCGTGCGCACCTGCTCAAGATGAACCCAACCAAATCTTTCCTTGGAGTCTCCAACGACAAGTTTTTGGTTTTGTCATAACATTAAAGGGTATCCATATAGACCCTGATAAGACTAAAGCAATCATTGAGATGCATCCACCGAAGAACCTTAGAGAACTTCGCGGCCTTCAAGGAAGTCTGACATACATCCGAAGATTCATATCAAATCACTCTGGACGTTGCCAACCGTTCACCCAGCTTATGAAGAAGGGAGTTTCCTTTGTCTGGAATGAAGAGTGCTAGCGTGCATTTGACGACATCACGAAGTTCTCTTTCCTCCCCCAACAACCTATTTATAGGCTAATAAGGGCCGTGTGAAATGGTCGAGGCAATGAGTCGAGCGGTTCTTAAGATGAATCTGACGCATCAATTTTTGCGGTCAAACAGTTACCCTTGGTTAAAACTGACGCCTCGGGTTCTGAACCGCTGTCACGCCCCAGTCCCAAAATACCGAGGGACTGAATGCGTGGCAATGGCCAGCAGCACGCACCGAAGGACCCGAGGCGTCGGCGCTGCACGGCGGAGGCACGGCGGCGGGTCTCCTGCGAGGCGCTGGGACGGAGCGGAGCCGCGGGGAGGAGAAAGGAGAAAAGGGGGAGGAGATGGCCGTCGACGGCGAGGTGAGGCGGGCAGTGCAGCTGGGCGGTGGCGGCGCAGGGGGCTGAGCGGCTGGCGAGGGCGGCGGGTCGGGTGGCGCGGGACGCGGTGGCGGAGGAGGGATGGCCGGAGGGGCTGAACGGGGGGGGGGGGGGGTTTATAGGGTCGGGGAGGCCGAGGGAGGCGGAGAGAGGGGGTGTCGTGGCCGCGGGGTACGGGCGAGGTGGCCGGCGGAGGCGCCGCGTGGCCAGGGGCGCGGCGGATTCGGCGGTGGACGCGGGGGCTGGACCGGGTCGTGGGGAGCTGGGGCGCGGGCGGGTCTGCGGGTTTGGGCGGGTCGGGTTCGGTCGGGCGGACCCGACCCGACCCGCTAGCTTTACGGGTGGGCTGGGCCGGTTGGGCCGAGGGATTGGGCCGGGCCGGTAGGCTGGGGATTAAGTATTTAAACAAATAATTAAATAAATAATAATAATTAAAATAAATAAAAATAGTTTTAGGTGATTAAAAATAGGTCCGGGGCCCAATAAATTCCCAGAAAATTATCCTAAGTCAAGTTTTTCATTTTACACACAAAAATATTATTTTCATAATATTTTAATATATTTAAAAATTATTTAAAAAATCATTTAATAATTAGAACCCTTATTTTAATTACAGAAAATTTCAAAAAATTGTGAAAAATCAAAATTTAAAAATTCTTGAAAAATTAGGGGGTTTACAATCTACCTTAAGAGGATTGCGTCCTCGCAATCAAAGAATAACCGGTCAGCAGAGATGACACGGTTGCAAGTATCGTTCGAAACACATCACAAGACAATTAGGGAAAATGCTGCTTCCCTAAGAATGAAAGTTATGCACTTTCTAGAGAAAATCTAGTTAAAGCAAGAGAACTACAATTTTTAGGAAAACCAGGTTATTATTAACAAGTTGCAAATTATTAGGTTGGGGCTGAGGTCACGAACCAATAGGCACGAGCTAACTAGAAACGGTATCTACGAATCACTTACGCACATTTGCTACTCCAAGAGTCTGCGCGTCCTCCAAAGTCATCGCGTAAGCTTGTCCGCGTCCTTGAGGTAGATTCCTCTGCTGCTGCTGGGCTGGCTGGTAGGGTGCTGCTTGAGGCGCTGGTGGAGCTTGCTGGTTCGCCCGTGGTGCTCTTTCTCTACGCTCAGGGCAGTCTCTCACTGCATGCTGTCTGGATCCGCAACCTAAGCATAGTCCTAACCTGCGTCGGCATTCCCTGGCTAGATGGCCTGTTTTGCCACAGTAGTGACAAGTAAGGAGGACTACCACTTGTGGTGTAGATGCTTTCTGCTGTTGGTGCGGTCTCTTTGCAGATTCTTCTTGTGGTGCTCTGGATGTTGCTGATGGGGAAGACCTCTTCAGACTGGTTTCTCTCTTGGTGACGCGCTCCATGCGTCGAGCCGCAGCAAGGACATCCGAGTATGATGTTGGTGCGACGGATCCAATCAGTTTTTGTAGCTCAAAGTTTAATCCGTCGAAGAACTTCTCGGCCTTCTCTTCTTCTGTCGGGATCAATGTTGGGATGAAGCGACTTAGACGAATGAACTCAACATTGTACTCTTCCACCGTCATAGTATCCTGAGTGAGGCGATTGAACTTGTCCCGAAGTTCTGATCGAGCGATGGCTGGAATGTACATCTCTTGGAAGAGTCTGGAGAACTCCTCCCAAGTAACTCGGTTTGGACCGAGCCGTGTCTCCTCGGATAGCCACCAGTGATGAGCATTGTCTGTCAATTGCATTCTGACGGCAGTCATCCAACGTTCCCGGGGAAGCTCAGCTGCTTCAAGTTGATGTCGAATGTTGGTGAGTCATTCATGAACTTCTGTGGGCTCTTCCTTGCCTGAGAAGGTACGGGACTTCAGTTGGCGGAAGTCAGTGATGGAGCCCGTCGAAGGCCGTCGAGCTGGTAGGTTGGCCTGCTCCAGTGCAGTTACGATGCTGCTCCTCAAGTAATCAGCCTCGCGACGCTGAGCCTCGTGTTGGATTTGTTATTAGGCTTGCATCATCGCGTAGATCAATTGGAATATCTGTTGCCCGTCAATCGGCTGTCCTTGTAGGAATATGGGCGCTGGTGGAACGAACTGCGGTGGAGGTGGAATGTCATCACGCCGAAATCTGGAGGTAGGTTGACCTGCCTGCTGGCTCTGTTGAGTTGATGGAACTCCTCCGACTGGTGTCACTTCGTCGTCATAGGTGACACCTGTAGCTTGTGGTGTTCCGGCGGGAGTCTCGTTGCACTCTTGTGGGTCCATTTCCCTGCATCCAAAATAAACAATAAGAGGCGCACAGGAATCAAGGCAGGATGCAAGTCAATAAATTAATTCGAATAGATATCAAGAACGATTCAAGCAAGTGGATGAGATCCTAAAAACTTATCCTATCTTATTGCAGGCATGTTCGGTCCCTAAGTTAAAACCGAACAATTTAGTCGTTAACCTGCATGGGCCACCAAAAAAACCATGTCACGCCCCAGTCCCAAAATACCGAGGGACTGAATACGTGGCAATGGCCAGCAGCACGCACCGATGGACAACCCAATTTAATGGATCCATCAGGGCATGCTTAAGCTGCAGTCTAACAGTAAATAGATCCAACAGTACAAGTCACAGTCTATACTAATCTCATCCACAATAGATAATCACAGATTAAATGCCAGAAATAATGCAATAGAATAAATAAGCAATCTCAAATAAGTGTCTCGGGAACAATCCGAGAATATGTCTGGTACATCGAATGCAAATAGACAGGAATTAAATCAACTGGAAATAGAAATACTGAGTATATGGAGCCGGTACTCAGGAGAAGTCTTCTGCCACGATCTCGTCCTCAGGTTCCTGTTCTGTTCCGAGAAGTGCTCCTGTTCCGTACACCTCGGGGTAGATCTCTTCGGCTATACCTGGGGACATAGTCCATTCCAGGTCCTCAGGGGACATAACAAGGTACAGAAAATACAAGCCAAAATAAATGCAATACAGCAATAAATGAAACCATAGGGTAAACTATATAACAAGCTAAGTGATATGCAAGTTGAGAGTTTTAGTCATACTCAGGCTGAGGCTACTACAGGATCAGTGTCGGAGAAACCCATAGCAGTATTTTCTCGAAGGGCCAGAACTGGTGCCATAGCTCTGTGTCAGAGACTAAGACACATCCAGATGTCAATATATATAATATAATCAGCCTTTGTTATGGTAATACTCTCCCCACCCAATGAAATCTCACGTCTCATGTCCCTGACACGCAGGATCAAAGCTAATGCAACAAGTCTGGATATAAACTAAGCATATAAACTGTATATGTCAGGCATATGTATCCTACACAGAATCATCATGAATATCTCAGGAAGATTTTGTCTCATGAATAGTGTCCAGTGTCCTAGGTCATGTTGTACTTGATAAGACAAGTACGAGAAGTACAGGGTATCGATATCCATGTCTATGTGACGATACACAACACCGCGTACGGTGTTGGCACCCGACTATTAATCGGACGCTTAGTAAAGTCACTCGGTCCTGGGTTGAACAGTTTATATCAAGAATACATATGAAGTCTATAAGAACTCAAGTAAAGTACTATAACTGGAATCACTGCGAGTTGGCAAGGTTTAATTGCCTACTGATGTATAAGTAAGCCAAGGAAATAGTAGCAAGCTGCAGGGTTTGGCAAGGTACACTTCCCTGTGGTTTTGGCTCCAATTGTGGCTCTGACTTCAGCGGGAGTTGCAGGCCAGGCCGTACTCCAGTTGCTGAAACAAACATTACCATCAGATCCAGAAAATACCAATCAGCTAGAAATGCCTGTCCTTGAGTCCAATTTGGAGACAAGGGCAAATATGACAATTTTGGGTCAAAACGGGGTCCACGTGTGGGCCCCGCTTTGCACCCAAAAAATGTGTCAGGGTCAAAGGTCTCCAAATTCACCAAACTTAGTGTCAACAGGTCAGGAACGATGATACGAACCCAACGGAACTTTCAGAATTGGATTCCGATGAGCCGATCACAAAATTGCCCGTCGAGCGGGGCCTGTGGGGCCCACGACACGCAATTTCGTCAACGTTCTCAGAATCGAACCAAACTTGGATCACAAGACCAGCGTATCGCTATGAGTCTGATGGTGCAAGTTTCGTTTCAATCCGACGTGTGTACACAAAGTTAGGGCGTAATTCAGAAAAGTCAGATACGGGACGTTGTTCGCGGATACGCACTAATTTCGGTGTGCACGCACATCCGAATCAGCTTCTGCGAAATCCCACACGTCCGTATCAACGATACGCACGTATCTGTGAAGACCGCGCGCGACCAAGTCATCCCGTTTGGCGGGGCGTACCCAGTTCCGGGGTGAATCAGTGCGTTGTTTTTCCTGTTTTTGGATCGCGGTTCGCGATCGCCACAGGACGCGATGCCCCGAGCGGGTTGCACGGACACCGAGAGGGTCACGCAGGCTTCGCGATGCAAAAGACGGAATAGAAAATGGGTAAACGAGCAGGGAGATACACGTACCTGAACAGGGCTCAAAAACCCGAGAATTCACCGTGTCCGACACGTGTCCGACACGTGTCCGACACAGGGGCTAGGGTTAGGGTTTGGGGGCTGCCGGAGAACCATGGCTGATCGGGGTGGCTCGCGGCAGTGTCGTCCGCTCTGGACTGCGTCGGCGCTGCACGGCGGAGCACGGCGGCGGGTCTCCGGCGAGGCGCTGGGACGGAGCGGAGCCGAGGGGAGGAGAAATAAGAAAAGGGGGAGGAGATGGCCGTCGACGGCGAGGTGAGGCGGGCTGGGCAGCTGGGCAGCTGGGCGGTGGCGGCGCAGGGGGCTGAGAGGCTGGAGAGGGCGGCGGGTCGGGTGGCGCGGGATGCGGTGGCGGAGGAGGGATGGCCGGAGGGGCTGAACGGGGGGGGGGGGGTTTATAGGGTCGGAGAGGCCGAGGGAGGCGGAGAGAGGGGGTGTCGTGGCCGCGGGGTGCGGGCGAGGTGGCCGACGGAGGGACCGCGTGGCCGGAGGCGCGGCGAATTCGGCGGTGGAAGCGGGGGATGGACCGGGTTGTGGGGAGCTGCGGCGCGGGCGGGTCTGCGGGTTTGGGCGGGTCGGGTTCGGTCGGGCGGACCCGACCCGACCCGCTAGCTATACGGGTGGGCTGGGCCGGTTGGGCCGAGGGATTGGGCCGGGCCGGTGGGCTGGGGATTAAGTATTTAAACAAATAATTAAATAAATAATAATAATTAAAATAAATAAAAATAGTTTTTAGGTGATTAAAAATAGGTCCGGGGCCCAATAAATTTCCAGAAAATTACCCTAAGTCCAGTTTTTCATTTTACACACAAAAATATTATTTTCATAATATTTTAATATATTTAAAAATTATTTAAAAAATTATTTAATAATTAGAACCCTTATTTTAATTACAGAAAAATCCCAGAAAATTCCAGAAAATTATGAAAAATCAAAATTTAAAAATTCTTGAAAAATCAGGGGGTTTACAATCTACCCCCCTTAAGAGGATTGCGTCCTCGCAATCAAAGAATAATCGGTCAGCGGAGATGACACGGTTGCAAGTATCGTTCGAAACACATCATAAGACAATTAGGGAAAATGTTGTTTCCCTAAGAATGAAAGATATGCACTTTCCAGAGAAAATCTAGTTAAAGCAAGAGAACTACAATTTTTAGGAAAACCAGGTTATTATTAACAAGTTGTAAATTACTAGGTTGGGGCTGAGGTCACGAACCAATAGGCACGAGCTAACTAGAAACGGTATCTACGAATCACTTACGCGCATTTGCTACTCCAAGAGTCTGCGCGTCCTCCAAAGTCATCGCGTAAGCTTGTCCGCATCCTTGAGGTAGATTCCTCTGCTGCTGCTGGGCTGGCTGGTAGGGTGCTGCTTGAGGCGCTGGTGGAGCTTGCTGGTTCGCCCTTGGTGCTCTTTCTCTACGCTCAGGGCAGTCTCTCACTGCATGCTGTCTGGATCCACAACCTAAGCATAGTCCTAACCTGCGTCGGCATTCCCTGGCTAGATGGCCTGCTTTGCCACAGTAATGACAAGTAAGGAGGACTACCACTTGTGGTGTAGATGCTTTCTGCTGTTGGTGCGGTCTCTTTGCAGATTCTTCTTGTGGTGCTCTGGATGTTGCTGATGGGGAAGACCTCTTCAGACTGGTTTCTCTCTTGGTGACACGCTCCATGCGTCGAGTCGCAGCAAGGACGTCCGAGTATGATGTTGGTGCGACGGATCCAATCAGTTTCTGTAGCTCAAAGTTTAATCCGTCGAAGAACTGCCCGGCCTTCTCTTCTTCTGTCGGGATCAATGTTGGGGCGAAGCGACTTTGACGAATGAACTCAGCGTTGTACTCTTCCACCGTCATAGTATCCTGGGTGAGGCGATTGAACTTGTCCCGAAGTTCTGATCGAGCGATGGCTGGAATGTACATCTCCTGGAAGAGTCTGGAGAACTCCTCCCAAGTAACTCGGTTTGGTCCGAGCCGTGTCTCCTCGGATAGCCACCAGTGATGAGCATTGTCCGTCAATTGCATTCTGACGGCAGTCATCCAACGTTCCTGGGGAAGCTCAGCTGCTTCAAGTTGATGCCGAATGTTGGTGAGCCATTCATGAACTTCTGTGGGCTCTTCCTTGCCTGAGAAGGTACGGGGCTTCAGTTGGCGGAATCAGTGATGGAGCCCGTCGAAGGCCGTCGAGCTGGTAGGTTGGCCTGCTCCAGTGCAGTTACGATGCTGCTCCTCAAGTAATCAGCCTCGCGACGCTGAGCCTCGTGTTGGATTTGTTGTTGGGCTTGCATCATCGCATAGATCAATTGGAATATCTGTTGCCCGTCAATCGGCTGTCCTTGTAGGAATACGGGCGCTGGTGGAATGAACTGCTGCGGAGGTGGGATGTCATCACGCCGAAATCTGGAGGTAGGTTGACCTGCCTGCTGGCTCTGTTGAGTTGATGGAACTCCTCCGACTGGTGTCACTTCGTCGTCATAGGTGACACCTGTAGCTTGTGGTATTCCGGCGGGAGTCTCGTTGCACTCTTGTGGGTCCATTTTCCTGCATCCAAAATAAACAATAAGAGGCGCACAGGAATCAAGGCAGGATGCAAGTCAATAAATTAATTCGAATAGATATCAAGAACGATTCAAGCAAGTGGATGAGATCCTAAAAACTTATCCTATCTTATTGCAGGCATGTTCGGTCCCTAAGTTAAAACCGAACAATTTAGTCGTTGACCTGTATGGGCCACCAAAAAAACAATGTCACGCCCCAGTCCCAAAATACCGAGGGACTGAATGCGTGGCAATGGCCAGCAGCACGCACCGATGGATAACCCAATTTAATGGATCCATCAGGGCATGCTTAAGCTGCAGTCTAACAGTAAATAGATCCAACAGTACAAGTCACAGTCTATACTAATCTCATCCACAACAGATAATCACAGATTAAATGCCAGAAATAATGCAATAGAATAAATAAGCAATCTCAAATAAGTGTCTCGGGAACAATCCGAGAATATGTCTGGTACATCGAATACAAATAGACAGGAATTAAATCAACTGGAAATAGAAATACTGAGTATATGGAGCCGGTACTCAGGAGAAGTCTTCTGCCACGATCTCGTCCTCAGGTTCCTGTTCTGTTCCGAGAAGTGCTCCTGTTTCGTACACCTCGGGGTAGATCTCTTCGGCTATACATGGGGACATAGTCCATTCCAGGTCCTCAGGGGATATAACAAGGTACAGAAAATACAAGACAAAATAAATTCAGTGCAGCAATAAATGAAACCATAGGGTAAACTATATAACCAGCTAAGTGATATGCAAGTTGAGAGTTTTAGTCATACTCAGGCTGAGGCTACTACAGGATCAGTATCGGAGAAACCCATAGCAGTATTTTCTCGAAGGGCCAGAACTGGTGTCATAGCTCTGTGTCAGAGACTAAGACACATCCAGATGTCAATATATATAATATAATCAGCCTTTGTTATGGTAATACTCTCCCCACCCAATGAAATCTCACGTCTCATGTCCCTGACATGCAGGATCAAAGCTAATGCAACAAGTCTGGATATAAACTAAGCATGTAAACTGTATATGTCAGGCATATGTATCCTATACAGAATTACCATGAATATCTCAGGAAGATTTTGTCTCATGAATAGTGTCCTGGGTCATGTTGTACTTGATAAGACAAGTACGAGAAGTACAGGGTCTCGGTATCCATGTCTGTAATCACCTGAAATTTTAAGAATTTTTTTTTAAATTTAAATTTTCTGGAATTAATTAGCAATTTCTGTGAATTTTAAATCTATAAATTAAAGTAGTCTAATTTAAAATGAATTTTTAAATGAAATTAAATAATATTAAAATGTGATGAAAATTATATTTTCTAGTGTAAAATTAAAAACCGAGCATGGGGTATTTTTCCGGGAATTTATTGGAACCCGGATGAATTTTTAAAGCATTATAAACTATTGTATAATTTAACTGATTTAAATTAAACCAATTATTTAACCCAAACCAACCCAGTGACTGGACCGGACCGGCCGGTCTGATCAAACCGAACCGGTCCAACCCTTAGCGGGTCGGATCCGGGTCAGACCCGACCCGCCAGCACAAAATCTGACCCGTTTCAAAACCTAAACCCCCAAATCCGGACAGCCGACCCTTCATCTGGCCGGCGGCCGTTTCCGCCGCCGTGGCCGCCGGCCGACCCCTCGGTTCGGCTTCCCTTCACCCGGCGACCTGTTCTCTTCCCCTTCCGGTGAACCACCGTCGGTCTCCCTCCCTCTAGAACCCTATATAAACCAAGACTACCGCCGGAAAACCCCTTAGACAGCTCCTTCTCCGGTGACCCCGACGCCGGACCACCCCTGCTCATCGCCTAGTCTTCCAGAGACCACCTCCCAGCGCCGGATCTGTCCGCCGGACCACCAGCGACTTCCTGCCGCACCTCCAGAACCGGTCGCCCCTCTCCTGGGCACCGAACAGGACCTCCAACGAACCCGAGCTCCACTCATCCCCCATTCAGCCGACGTCCGGCCGAGATCCGGCCACCCAGCCGTAGCTGACCACCCAGGACCGGAGCCGACCTCCGCCGGCCTGAATACCACTCCCAGCCTTCTCCCCTCGCCCCGGTCACGCCCTGCCCGACCACCGGAGTTCCAGAACCCTAAAACCTAGGGTGGACACAGGACACAGGACTCGACTCAGGACACGAGGACACAAGGATTCGGGTTTTTGGACAAGTTCAGGTACCCATAACTTTTGACTCGTAGCTCGGAATTCGATTCCGTAAATTGTATCGTGTAGCCTGTATGGCCCTCTCGGTGCCCGGACAAACCGCTCGGGGCATCGCGTCCTGAGGTGATCGTGAACCGCGATCCAAAACAGGAAAAATCCACGCCCTATTTTACCTCGGAACTGGGTACGCCCCGCCAAACGGGACGACTTGGTCACGTGCGGTCTTCACCGACACGTGAGCATCGTAGATACGGACGTGCGGGCTTTCGCAGAAGCTGATTCGGATGTGCGTGCACACCGGAATCAGTGCGTATCCGCGGACAATATCTCGTATTCGACTTTTCTGTAATTAGCTGTAACTTAGTGTATTCATGTCAGATCGAGACGAAACTTGCGCCATTGGACTCGTAGCAATACGCTGGTCCTGTGGGTCAAGTTTGGTTCAATTCTGAGAACGTTGGAAAATCGTGTGTCGTGGGCCCCACAGGCTCCACCTGACGGGCGATTTTGAGAACGGCTCATCGGAATCCAATTCTGGAAGTTTTGTTGGGTTCGTATCGACGTTCCTGACCTGTTGACACTAAGTTGGACTAATTTGGAGACTTTTGACCCTGACCCGGTTTTCGGTACAAAGCGACCTACACATGGACCCGCTTTGGACTAGAAATGTCATTTTTGCCCTTGTGTCCAAACTGGACTTAAGGACAGGCGTTTCTAACTATTTCCTATATTCTGAGACTGTTGGTAATGTTCATTTCAGCTTTTGGAGGAGTTATTGCTGAACCCACTGTTACAAGGACCGCCACTGATATTCCAATCCCAGGCAAGTGTACCTTGCCATAAATTACAGTTTATTAGTTTATTTTGTTTTCTTGCTCTATTTTTTGTGACAAGTGTACATGATATAACCTAGGACCGTATGACATACTTAGTGACCGATTATAGTCGGGTGCCAACTCCGTACGCGAAGTTGTGTATGTCATTTAGTGATGGACATTCGAGACCCTTTATATTATCGTACTTGTTTATCAAGTACACTACAACCTAGGACACTTGACACCATACATTGACAGAATCTTCCTGAGACATTCAAGGTGATTCTGTGTAGGATACAGGATGGACATAGTTATTATACTCTTAGATTATGACTGTTGCATTAGCTCTGATCTCACGTGACATGGACATGAGACGTGTGGTTTCATTGGGTGGGGAGAGACACACAGGCTACAGGCTGTTCTATATACATATACTACTATTGTGAGGTTGTAGACTCTCGAGCAGAGCTAGACCACTACTAGATATTGCTGCTACCGGCTCCCCGACACAGAGCTTGTAGCAGTCTCAGCCTGGGTACTAGTGTTGCTCTCAGTTGCATTTTCACATAGATGGTTATGTAGTTACCCTGCTTATTTCATTCTCTATTTCACTGCATTACTTTTGGTTTGTGATTTCTGTACCTTGCTATGTCCCCTGAGGACCTGGAATGGATGATGTTCCCAGGTTTAGCAGAAGAGCATTATCCCGAGGTTTACGGGACAGGAACTGAAGCTGTACCAGGAGCTGTTGCTGAAGGAGAACCTAACATAGAAGCAGAGGTGGTGGCTAAAGATTTTACTTGAGATTATGATATTTGTAATCTTCAGATACTCTATTTTTGGACTCTTTTGTTCTGGTCTGATGAACCAGTGTTTTAGACTCTTATCGGGTTGTTCCTGACATACTATGCTGAGACTGGACTTTGATGTACTTTCTTTATTGCTAATGTTCTTATTATTCTGCGTGTGGATGAGATTAGATTTTGACTTATTGTTGTAGACCTATATTACAGCTTAAGTATGCCGATGGATCCATTAAATTGGGTTTGTCCATCGTTGCATGCTGCTGGCCATTGCCACGTGTCCAGTTCCTCGGTATTTTTGGGACTGGGGCGTGACATGGTTTTTTGTGGTGGCCCATGCAGGTCTTCGACAAATTGTTTGGTCTCAACTTAGGGGCCAAACAAACCTGTAAAAGGATAGGATAGATTATAGGATCTCATCCATATTTGTTGAATCGTTTTTGAAACTCAATATCGCATTTGAATTAAGTACTTGATTTGCATCCTGCTTGACTCTGCTAAAACGTTCTCATAAGGTTTATTTTGGATACAGAAAGATGGATCCAAGAAGTGGAGATAAAATTCCTTTTACACCACAAGATGCTGTGGTTACCTATGGTGATGGAGTTACACCAGAGAACATAGGTCAATCCTCTCAAAGTGGACAAGCTGAGCAGCATAACTCAAGGTTCAGGCGTGATGATATCCCACCTCCGCCACAGTTCACTCCACAGATGCCTGCCTTCCCACCAAGACAAGCAATGGATGGGCAGCAAATGTTCCAGATGTTTTATGCCATGATGCAAGCTCAACAACAAGTTCAACAGGAGGCGCAGCGTCAGGAGGCAGAGAACCTGAGAAACAGCCTAGTAAATGCATTGGAGCAGGCAAACCCGCAAGCTAGGCGACCAGCGACGGGATCTATCACTGATTTCCGTCAACTCAAGCCCCGTACCTTTTCGGGCAAGGAAGGACCAACTGAAGTGCATGAGTGGCTCACCAATACACAACATCAGTTGGAAGCAGCTGAACTTCCGCGGGAGAGATGGATGACTGCTGTCCGAATGCAACTGACGGACAACGCGCATCACTGGTGGCTAGCTGAAGAGAGGAGGCTCGGACATGACCTAGTCACTTGGGAGGAGTTCTCCAGACTCTTCCAAGAGATGTATATCCCAGCCGTTGCTAGGTCAGAACTCCGAGATAAGTTCAACCGTCTCATCCAGGGCAACATGACGGTGGAGGAGTATAATGCTGAATTCATTCGCCTGAGTCGTTTCGCCCCTTCTCTAATTCCTACCGAAGAAGAGAAGGCGGAGAAATTCTTTGATGGACTCAGGTTCGAGCTTCAGAGGTTGATTGGATCGGTTGCACCAACATCGTACAACGACGTCCTTGCTGCAGCACGACGCATGGAGCGCGTCACCAGGAGGGAGTCAAGCCTGAAGCGACCATTTACCTCAGCACCATCCAAGGCAGCACAAGGGGATTCTGCAAAGCGACTCCAAAGGAATCTACCGCAGAGAGCAGCACCAAGAACCCTGCCTACCTGTCATTTCTGCTGCAAGTTGGGTCACATTGAAAAGGAGTGCAGACGCAAATTGGGATTGTGCCTGGTTTGCGGCTGCAACCAGCATCTATCCAGGGACTGCACAGCACGCCGAGAGGGAGAACCACGACTAGCTCTACCTGCACCACGGCCAGATTATCCAGCAGTGGGAGCACAGCAGACGGGAGTTGGAGGAGTCAGACCACCAGCTCCAGGAGGATATCAGCCAAGACCTCCATTGCTACCTCAAGCAGCACTATTCCAACAGGCTCGTCAGCAGAGGGGTCCAGCTCAGGGACGAGGTCAGGCTTTTGCAATGGCTGTTCAGGAAGAAGCTATTGCTGGAGAAGTTATAGCAGGTACCATTTTAGTAGCTTCATTACCTGCTGTAGCTTTATTTGATTCTGGGGCATCACACTCATTTATAGCTGCTAGCTTCGTAGCCACCCATAGAGTAGCTACTGCACCCCTTCCGAAGACTAAGAGAATTCTTACGGGAGGTGGAATCATACTTGTTAGTGATATCTATAGATCATGTTCAGTAGTAGTCTGCGGAAGAGAGATGCGAGCCCAATTTCTGATCTTTTCTATGCCTGACTATGATGTTGTACTTGGTATGGACTGGTTAAGTCAGTATCATGCTACTCTTGATTGTCGGCTTGGAAAAGTTATATTCAGACCACCTGGACACTCAGAGTTTGAATTTCTTCGAGGAGCTGTAGAACAAGGTGTTCAGCCAACTCTTAGGGTATTAACTGTAGAAGGGGAGTCAAGTTACCCAAGAGTTATATCAGAGTTTGTGGATGTATTTCCCGATGATCTTCCAGGTCTACCACCTGATCGGGAAATAGAATTCACCATAGACTTAACTCCAGGAGCAGAACCTATCACTTCATCGGTTTATAGACTAGCCCCTAAGGAGTTAGTAGAGTTGAAGAAGCAAGTTGATGAACTTCTGGAGAAGGGTTTCATCCGGCCCAGTGTTTCACCTTGGGAAGCACCTATACTTTTTGTACCGAAGAAGGATGGAACAGTTCGCCTGTGCATTGATTACAGGGCGTTAAACGCTGTGACCATTAAGAACCGGTATCCTTTGCCACGTATTGATGACTTATTTGATCAATTGAGTGGAGCTAGGGTATTTTCAAAGATTGACCTGAGATCCGGTTATCACCAAATTAGGGTGAGGAAGGAAGATATCCCGAAGACAGCCTTTAGAACCAAGTATGGACACTATGAGTTCTTAGTTATGCCGTTTGGTTTAACCAACGCGCCTGCTGTGTTCATGAGCTTGATGAATCGAGTCTTCCATCAATACTTGGATAAATTCGTGGTGGTATTTATCGATGACATTCTGGTATATTCCAAAAGCCACGAAAAGCACGAGGAGCATCTCAGAATCGTGCTAGAGACGTTGAGGCAAGAGAAGCTTTATGCTAAGCTCAGTAAATGTGAGTTTTGCATGGATAAGGTGCCATTCTTGGGGCATATTATCTCAGGAGAAGGACTGTCAGTTGATCCAGAGAAGGTTGCTGCTATTGAGACTTGGCCTACACCGACATCAGTTGCTGAGGTGAGGAGTTTTCTAGGACTTGCCGAATATTACAGAAGGTTCGTAGAAAATTTCTCAAGGATTGCAGAGCCAATGACGAAGTTGACACGGAAAGATCAGGACTTTGCATGGACAGAAGAATGTCAGTTGGCCTTTGAAGAACTGAAGAGGCGTTTAACAACAGCACCAGTCTTGACTCTTCCTTCAGGGTCAGGCGATTTTGTTGTTTATAGCGATGCGTCAGGTAGTGGCCTAGGATGTGTTTTGATGCAGCATGGCAAAGTTATTGCTTATGCATCGAGACAGTTGAAGGTCCATGAGAAGAACTACCCAACGCACGATCTGGAGCTAGCTGCTGTAATATTTGCACTGAAGATTTGGAGGCATTATCTTTATGGTGAGAAGGTAGAAATCTTCACTGACCACAAAAGTCTAAAGTATGTATATACCCAGAAAGAGCTTAACATGAGACAAAGGCGCTGGCTAGAGTTGATGGTGGACTTTGATATAGATCTGCAGTACCACCCAGGGAAAGCAAATGTAGTAGCGGACACACTCAGCAGGAAGCCTACAGCTTATTACTTGACGGTGCAGCCTGAGCTATTGAAAGATTTACAGGAGCTCCAGATAGAGGTTATTCTACCAAGACAGAGTGGCTTGCTAGCTAATCTGGAAGTGAAGTCATCGCTCGTGAAAAGAAATAAAGAAGCTTTGCCTACTGATGCAAGATTTAGAAGACTCAAAGAGAAGACAGAAGCAGGCATGCAGACGGGACTTCGCATACATGAGAATGGGACATTAAGGTGCGGAGATCGTCTATATGTTCCAAATGGAGAACTAAGACAGGAGCTAATGACTGAAGCCCATAGTTCCATATACTCTGTTCATCCAGGAGGAACAAAGATATATCGAGATCTAAGGCAGTATTACTGGTGGCATGGAATGAAGAGGGAAATTGCGAGATTTGTAGCCAAATGCTTAGTCTGCCAACAAGTGAAAGCCGAACATCAAAGGACTGCCGGAATGCTGCAGCCGCTTCCCATACCAGAATGGAAGTGGGAACATATCACCATGGACTTTGTCACGGGATTCCCAAGGAGCCCCAGTGGAAAAGATGCGGTATGGGTTATCGTGGACCGACTCACTAAATCGGCACACTTCTTGCCATTTAGAGTTGGGCAGTCCACAGAGATACTAGCTGACATGTATATGAGACAAATAGTAAGATTGCATGGAGTGCCGGTTAGTATTGTATCTGATCGAGATTCGAGATTTACCTCTCATTTCTGGCGAAGTATGCAAGAGAGTCTTGGTACCAGACTAAAATTCAGCACTGCCTATCATCCCCAGACAGATGGTCAATCAGAACGTACAATCCAGATCTTGGAGGATATGCTGCGATCCTGTATGTTAGACTTTGGAGGGTCTTGGGAAGATCATTTGCATTTGGTAGAGTTCTCATATAACAACAGTTACCAGGCAAGCATCAAGATGGCACCTTTTGAGGCGTTATACGGTAGGAAGTGCAGATCGCCAATATGCTGGAGTGACGTTGGAGAGCGTCAAATATTGGGGCCAGAGTTAGTAATGCAAACAGTGGAGAAGGTGAAGCAAATCCAGAATCATCTTCGTGCAGTTCAGGACAGACAGAAGCATTGGGCTGATACACACCGACGTCCCCTGGAGTTCAAGGAAGGAGAGCATGTATTCCTGAGGATTTCGCCTACTCGAGGAACCATTCGCTTTGGGAGCAGAGGCAAGTTGAGTCCAAGGTACATTGGGCCCTTTGATATTCTGGAGCGCATTGGTGAGGTGGCCTATCGTCTTGCATTACCTCCATCTTTAGAGGGAGTGCATGATGTATTCCATGTCTCACAATTGAGAAGATATGTAACTGACCCAAGTCACATAGTGGATCACTCTGAGATCGCCGTAGGTCCAAGCCTGAGATATGAAGAACAACCGGTGGGTATACTCGGAACCAGTGAGAAGACACTGCGAGGGCAGACAATTAAACTGGTTCGTGTGGCGTGGAAGCAACACTCTCCTGGTGAATCTACTTGGGAGAGAGAAGATATCATGCGACAGAAATACCCCCACTTATTCGAGAATACAGGTATATTTTAAGTAATTTTTGTAATTACTGTAGTTCTGTCGTTAATTGCGAGGACGCAATTTTCTTAAGGGGGGAGATTGTAATCACCTGAAATTTTAAGAATTTTTTTTTAAATTTAAATTTTCTGGAATTAATTAGCAATTTCTGTGAATTTTAAATCTATAAATTAAAGTAGTCTAATTTAAAATGAATTTTTAAATAAAATTAAATAATATTAAAATGTGATGAAAATTATATTTTCTAGTGTAAAATTAAAAACCGAGCATGGAGTATTTTTCCGGGAATTTATTGGAACCCGGATGAATTTTTAAAGCATTATAAACTATTGTATAATTTAACTGATTTAAATTAAACCAATTATTTAACCCAAACCAACCCAGTGACTGGACCGGACCGGCCGGTCTGATCAAACCGAACCGGTCCAACCCTTAGCGGGTCGGATCCGGGTCAGACCCGACCCGCCAGCACAAAATCCGACCCGTTTCAAAACCTAAACCCCCAAATCCGGACAGCCGACCCTTCATCTGGCCGGCGGCCGTTTCCGCCGCCGTGGCCGCCGGCCGACCCCTCGGTTCGGCTTCCCTTCACCCGGCGACCTGTTCTCTTCCCCTTTCGGTGAACCACCGTCGGTCTCCCTCCCTCTAGAACCCTATATAAGCCAAGACTACCGCCGGAAAACCCCTAAGACAGCTCCTTCTCCGGTGACCCCGACGCCGGACCACCCCTGCTCATCGCCTAGTCTTCCAGAGACCACCTCCCAGCGCCGGATCTGTCCGCCGGACCACCAGCGACTTCCTGCCGCACCTCCAGAACCGGTCGCGCCTCTCCTGGGCACCGAACAGGACCTCCAACGAACCCGAGCTCCACTCATCCCCCATTCAGCCGACGTCCGGCCGAGATCCGGCCACCCAGCCGTAGCTGACCACCCAGGACCGGAGCCGACCTCCGCCGGCCTGAACACCACTCCCAGCCTTCTCCCCTCGCCCCGGTCACGCCCTGTCCGACCACCGGAGTTCCAGAACCCTAAAACCTAGGGTGGACACAGGACACAGGACTCGACTCAGGACACGAGGACACAAGGATTCGGGTTTTTGGACAAGTTCAGGTACCCATAACTTTTGACTCGTAGCTCGGAATTCAATTCCGTAAATTGTATCGTGTAGCCTGTATGGCCCTCTCGGTGCCCGGACAAACCGCTCGGGGCATCGCGTCCTGAGGTGATCGTGAACCGCGATCCAAAACAGGAAAAATCTACGCCCTATTTTACCTCGGAACTGGGTACGCCCCGCCAAACGGGACGACTTGGTCACGTGCGGTCTTCACCGATACGTGAGCATCGTAGATACGGACGTGCGGGCTTTCGCAGAAGCTGATTCGGATGTGCGTGCACACCGAAATCAGTGCGTATCCGCAGACAACATCTCGTATCCGACTTTTCTGTAATTAGCTGTAACTTAGTGTATTCACGTCAGATCGAGACGAAACTTGCGCCATTGGACTCGTAGCAATACGCTGGTCCTGTGGGTCAAGTTTGGTTCGATTCTGAGAACGTTGGAAAATCGTGTGTCGTGGGTCCCACAGGCTCCACCTGACGGGTGATTTTGAGAACGGCTCATCGGAATCCAATTCTGGAAGTTCCGTTGGGTTCGTATCGACGTTCCTGACCTGTTGACACTAAGTTGGACTAATTTGGAGACTTTTGACCCTGACCCGGTTTTCGGTACAAAGCGACCTACACATGGACCCGCTTTGGACTAGAAATGTCGTTTTTGTCCTTGTGTCCAAACTGGACTTAAGGACAGACGTTTCTAACTATTTCCTATGTTCTGAGACTGTTGGTAATGTTTATTTCAGCTTTTGGAGGAGTTATTGCTGAATCCACTGTTACAAGGACCGCCACTGATATTCCAATCCCAGGCAAGTGTACCTTGCCATAAATTGTAGTTTATTAGTTTATTTTGTTCTCTTGCTCTATTTTCTGTGACAAGTGTACATGATATAACCTAGGACCGTATGACATACTTAGTGACCGATTACAGTCGGGTGCCAACTCCGTACGCGAAGTTGTGTATGTCATTTAGTGATGGACATTCGAGACCCTTTATATTATCGTACTTGTTTATCAAGTACACTACAACCTAGGACACTTGACACCATACATTGACAGAATTTTTCTGAGACATTCAAGGTAATTCTGTGTAGGATACAGGATGGACATAGTTATTATACTCTTAGATTATGACTGTTGCATTAGCTCTGATCTCACGTGACATGGACATGAGACGTGTGGTTTCATTGGATGGGGAGAGACACACAGGCTACAGGTTGTTCTATATACATATACTACTATTGTGAGGTTGTAGACTCTCGAGCAGAGCTAGACCACTACTAGATATTGCTGCTACCGGCTCCCCGACACAGAGCTTGTAGCAGTCTCAGCCTGGGTACTAGTGTTGCTCTCAGTTGCATTTTCACATAGATGGTTATGTAGTTACCCTGCTTATTTCATTCTCTATTTCACTGCATTACTTTTGGTTTGTGATTTCTGTACCTTGCTATGTCCCCTGAGGACCTGGAATGGATGATGTCCCCAGGTTTAGCAGAAGAGCATTATCCCGAGGTTTATGGGACAGGAACTGAAGCTGTACCAGGAGCTGTTGCTGAAGGAGAACCTAACATAGAAGCAGAGGTGATGGCTGAAGATTTTACTTGAGATTATGATATTTGTACTCTTCAGATACTCTATTTTTGGACTCTTTTGTTCTGGTCTGATGAACCAGTGTTTTAGACTCTTATCGGGTTGTTCCTGACATACTCTGCTGAGACTGGACTTTGATGTACTTTCTTTATTGCTGATGTTCTTATTATTCTGTGTGTGGATGAGATTAGATTTTGACTTATTGTTGTAGACCTATATTACAGCTTAAGTATGCCGATGGATCCATTAAATTGGGTTTGTCCATCGTTGCATGCTGCTGGCCATTGCCACGTGTCCAGTTCCTCGGTATTTTTGGGACTGGGGCGCGGGCGGGTCTGCTGGTTTGGGCGGGTCGGGTTCGGTCGGGCGGACCCGACCCGACCCGCTAGCTATACGGGTGGGCTGGACCGGTTGGGCCGAGGGATTGGGCCGGGCCGGTGGGCTGGGGATTAAGTATTTAAACAAATAAATAAATAAATAATAATAATTAAAATAAATAAAAATAGTTTTTAGGTGATTAAAAATAGGTCCGGGGTCCAATAAATTCCCAGAAAATTACCCTAAGTCCAGTTTTTCATTTTACACACAAAAATATTATTTTAATAATATTTTAAAATCATTTAAAAAATCATTTAATAATTAGAACCCTGATTTTAATTACAGAAAATTCCCAGAAAATTCCAGTAAATTGTGAAAAATCAAAATTTAAAAATTCTTGAAAAATCAGGGGGTTTACAACCGCCTCTATCTACGTGACAGTTGGCGGCCTTTTTTGTCTTTATCTCCTAGAAACCATCGTCGACTCGGAGATCGAGCCAAATTTCCTTCATTTATTACAGAGTTAACAACCTGGAAGCGCTGGCGGCCCAACCTCCATGCGGTCCAAAGTTCTCTCCTCCTTGCTTCTTATTCAAAGTATCACAAACTTATCAGTTTGAAAACTTTAAAGGGGGTCTGGTAGAAGCATGAAAAATCTAGATCCATGTGTCCAACAAACATACGTCCCAAGTTTGACCCATAAGAAATTATGCCGCATAATGACTATGCGGCCCAAAAAAATATCATCCAGGCGCCCCAATACTGGCAACATAAAGACCTGACACAAGATTGTGTCTGACACAGAATTCTGATAAAAATGACTTTCTCAATGCCTCGAAAGACGTGAGCACCCTAAACGACAGAACCTCACGTCAGCATAAACTTTACTCCTGACGGGTATACCGCGCCACGTGTACAACACGACAAAGGCTCCATGCCTCCCATGTGTCTCTGGCCCCATGTATTCCAGATTTTATGCATTCCATGCGTTACATGCGTCCCAGACTCCATCGTTCCATGCGTTCCAGACTTCATGCGTTCCATGCTTCACATGCGTCCCAGACTCTATGGATCCAATGTGACAAGGTTTTCTGAGATGAAATCTTATTGTGACTGAAGTAATTCTCTTCAACTAAGTGCGGGCCATGTGTCAAGTTGACCAAGTCACGCACACAATAGACGAGAACCGCTCAGATCTTCAGCAACAACAAATCGCAATAAACGTCCACGTGGCAGCTCGGCCTGGACTCGCTCCCACGGTTGGAACCACATCCTGTTAAGGATGTACACGTGGCTGCTCCCAACATCCATGCGCCTATGGTACATGCGCGCGCATGGTCATATAACACGATGGCTATAAATATTAGGGTGGTATACCCACACACACAGACAGGGGCAGGCATAGAGAGGCAGGCACACAGGCAGGAGAGAGAAAGCATTTCCTTTCTCCAGTCAGATTGTCAACGGAGTAAAGGAGTCAATACAGTGCTCGATCTCCATCGTCCCACTCCATAGAATCAAAAAAACTCGTACTCAGATTTTTTGTTTATGATTTCTTTATATTTCTTTGTCGTGAATTGAACACCAAAGTTTGTTCAAACTGGTTTTAATGGCGAATAGTAGCTGCTAATGTTTGCTTCACCGAACGCCATGATATTGTAACACCACCACAAGTAAACACATATCCACTCTGAGATCTTCCTTTATGTGGGTCAGATAGATAACCAGCATCAGCATAACCCACAACTTGTGATTCTGAATTTTTTGAGTAAAATAAGCCCATGTCGGTTGTTCCGCGAAGATAACATAATATATGTTTAACACCATTCCAATATCGTTTTGTTGATGCCGAGCTATATCTTACTAGTATGTTTACTGAGAATGCTATATCAGGTCTTGTACAATTAGCAAGATACATCAAATCTCCAATAGAACTAAGATATGGTACTTCTGGACCTAATAATTTGTTATTATCCTCTCGAGGACGAAACAGATCTTTCTTTTCATCTAACTACCGAACAACCATGAGACTACTCCATGGATGAGCTTTATCCATATAAATATTTTCAAAATCTTTTATGCATAGGTAGATTGATGGATAAAAATTCCATTTGATAAATGCTTGACCTGCAGGCCGATAAATTTTTTTGACTTTCCAAGATTTTTCATCTCAAATTCTTTCATTCTAATTAGCGATTTTTGTGAGCTCTTCGGGAGTCCCTACAATATTTAAGTCATCAACATATACCTCAATAATGGAGAATTCATTTTTAGATCTTTTGATAAAAATATACGGACAAATTGGATTATTTATATATCCTTCTCTAACTAGGTATTCACAAAGGCGGTTATACCACATTTTTCTAGGTTATTTTAATCCTTATAGGGATCGTTGTAATTTGATTGAGTATAACCAATGAGACCTTTCGTTATATGCTTCAGGTAATTTGAATCATTCTGGGATTTTCATATAAATATCATTATCCAATGACCCATATAAATATGCGGTAACAACATCCATAAGTCGCATGTCAAGTTTTTATGTAACTGCTAAACTGATCAAGTATCGTAATGTGATTGTGTCGATCACAGGGGAATATGTTTCATCATAATCGATTCCAGGTCTCTGTGAAAAATCTTATGCAATAAGTCGTGCCTTGTATCTCACAATTTTATTTTTCTCGTTGCATTTTCGTACAAAACCCTTTTGTATCCAATGTGGTATCTCGTTCCCCCTATTCGGGGAGCACGGCTAAGAAATACAAGACGGTATCGTTCGATCAGGATAGATTAAAACAAGATCTTATCCTCGTTATGGATTTGCTTCTTCGAAATCGATTCCCATATTCAATGTACCGTGCCCCCGGGATCGACTTAGCGGCAGAGTCAGGAGGGACCTCTCCGCTGCATCTTTTGTTGCCTCAGTTTTTGCTGTCGCTTGTTGCTTTCGTGCCTTGAGTTGGTTTTCGGATTTGCTTGCGTTTTCTTGAACGGTTTTGATGGATTTATTATTTTTGTTCGTTGAACTGCACTTCAATTCCGAGATTGAAAAGAGTGAAAGAGGTATTGATCAGTTGTTCGTGGCAATGCAGGTGAACGAGCAATAGACGACGTGCGAGTGGAGTCCTGAAGCACCTCTTTCCTTCTTCCGACCAACAAAGTGAGTGGCTTATATTCAATTCAGTTGGCCCTTCTTCCAAGTCTTCACACCTAAAAATCTTGTATTCTTGTTTGCCCCGACCAAACGATACCAAATAATAACTAAAAGATGTCAAGATAAAAAGGAGTAGACTTGGATTATATTGCTTGTCAATCAAACATGGGAACGGTTACTTATTTGCATGCTTGTTCGTTTGGAATGTTCATCATATGCATAAATACAAAGTTTGAATGTATACTCTTCTTTAAATTGTGCTATGTATAGAACTCATCCTGAATGAAATAAACTAAACAGGGAGACTATGCAAAACGAATCATGCAATGCTACTTGTCTTGTACTCGTGTTTCCTCAACTGCATGAATTGTTAACTTAGTAAACATACCGTTTGATCACGGACAACTTGTGCACAAGGTCTTAGTTCCTGCGGACGGTCGCTGGGGCACTGGCACCGATCCGATCCGGGCGGAACTCTATTATATAGTCTATTGTACTGGACGAGATGGCTTGTAGCGCCCATTATACTTTTGCTGCATACCATTCTCGCTAGTGACTAGTGTCCTTTATGGCAAACGCCAGTGATCCCCCTCGTATATTTAAACCTGTGCAAAGCTAACTTGTGTCTTCGTGGCAGGGAAGAACATGGTAAGTATTGTGCAGGTGGATCAGAGGGCAGGTAAAAGTCACCGAACGGTGGTAAGTTCATTTTAGTAAATTCTATATACTGTTTGCTTGTAAAATAAACTAAGGCAAGATAGAAAGACCACAAATAATATGCATGTTTCATTAAAACAACGTGTTGATTGGTATTGTTGGGTTAGCTTACCTTCACCAATATATTTTGATGTACTGACCCTCGGTGAAACAGATTTCCCGTACTAAGGAGAGCCGAGCGAGGAGCAGAAGTCAATCCCCGATCCAGTCCAGCTGTAGGCGCGTCCTGAGCGTGCCATCTTGTGAAGCAATTCTTGAAGCAAGGAGCTAGCTACTCAAGAACTTAATGCAGCTCCGTGGAAAGGCCATCATTCCACCAGGAGGTCTTTATATTTTGAAGTTTTAGTAAAGGAATGTAATGTACAGGACAACTATCTCATTTTGTGCAAACTTCTGTAAGCCCGTGCGGCAACCTTATGACTCGTTCAAGAGTTTGTAACAGATGTTCATTATCAATAAAAGAGAACTTTTTCATGTTTCAACTTGTGTTTTAATTTATCTGCGTACTGTGAATATGTGCTCGGTATGCAAAATACCTTAGCCTTGTGCGGTGCGCAACCTAGGCCAGCACGACGTCAGCCCGGGGGGCGACTATCGATTCCACGGAATCGGGGCGTGACATCCAATAGGTTTCATACCTTCAGGAGTTTGAACTATTGGTCCAAATACTTTGCAACTTTCTAGGAATTTTAATTCAGCTTGTATCGCATCTTTCCATTTTGGCCAATCATTTCTATGTCGACATTGTTCAACATATTTTGGTTTTGGATCCTCATTTACAATATCAAATGCGACACCATAAGCAAAAACATTGTCTATAGTAATTTTCTTTCTATCCCAACTTTCTCTTGTACTCATATAATTTAAAAAGATCTCTTCTGATATTTTGGTCATCGTCATGTGTCTCTTTAGGAACTACTTTAGACTGACCAGTCAATTTTTCTATAGCGCTTTCATGTTTTGAAACTATTTTCTTTTCGGAAGTCATTACTTGTACTATTTCTTTCGATGGTTCTTATCTTTAGCGCCAATAGGGCGTCCATGTTTCATGCACGAATTTAGTGTGCCATCATGTTGTCCTTCAGGAATATCAATCCATACTGGTATGTTTACAGCTGGTACATGAGATTTCGCCACTTTCTTAATATCAGTGAATGCATCTGGCAACTGATTTGTAATATTTTGCAAATGAATGATCATTTTTACTTCTTGCTCACATCTATTTGTGCATGGGTCAATAAAAGATGGTACATTCTATGTAATTTTACGTCGTTCTACAGGAAGCGACATTTTTTCTCTTCAAAATGGCAATCAGCAAACCTTGTCTTAAATAAATCTTCCGTCAGGGGCTCAATGTATTTTATTATTAATGGGGAATCAAAACCAACATAAATTTCAAGACGTCTTTGTTGGCCCATCTTTGTTCGTTGAGGTAGAGAAATTGAAACATAAACCGCACAACCAAAAACTTTTGTGGGAAATATCAGGCTACTGGCCAGAAACAAGTTGCAACAGTGAATAACGATGAAATGAACTTGGTCGAATACGGGCCAATGCAGCCGCACGTAATATTGCATGTCCCCAAACAAAAGTGGATAAATTTGATCTTAAAAGTAAAGTTCTATCTATCAATTGCAACATTTTAATAAAAGACTCTGCAAGTCCATTTTGAGTATGCACATGTGCAACTGAATATTCAACATCAATGCCAATTGACATGCAATAATCATTAAATACTTGATATATAAATTCATCGACATTATCAAGATGAATAGTCTTGATGGAATAATCAGGGAATTAAGCCCTTAATCTTATAATCTGAGCAAGAAGTTTGGCAAAAGCAATCGTTCGTGTTGACAGTAGACTTACATGTGACCATCTAGATGATGCTTCTAACAAGACCATGAAGTAACAAAATGGTCCACAAGGTGGGTCAATAAGTCCACAAATATCCTCTTGTATTCTTTATAAAAATATAGGGGACTCAAAATTAACTTTCATTAGAGATGGTCTTACAATTAATTTTTCTTATGAGCAGGCAACACACACAATCACGAGGTAAAAGAATCTTATGGTTATTTAGAGGATGTCCATATGAGTTTCTAACTATTCGACGCATCATACTCGATCCAGGGTGACCAAGTCGATCATGCCAAAGCATAAAAAGTTTTGGATCATTGAGCTTCTGGTTTATCGTAGTGTTTGATTCTATGGTACTTATGTTCGCATAATACAATCTTGATGAGAAAACTGGGAGTATTTCTTTCACATGCTTCTGGCATGAATCATTGGATGTAATACATAAATATTCCATATCCCCCTCATTCATAGTCTCAATATGAGAACGATTGAGACGTATGTCTTTGAAACTCAGTAAATTTCTTTTTGACTTGCTAGAATATAAAGTCTCTTTCACCAAAATATTTGTTCCACCCGGCAATATAATGTTCGCTATTTCAGAGCCCTCAATTAGTTTTGTAGTACCAAAAATTGTACTAACATTTGCTTTTGCCAATTTTAAGTTCAAGAAGTATTTTCGATCTCGAAGAATTGTGTGTGTTATTCCACTGTCAACCAGACATATCTCCATCGTTGGAGTTGTTCACGGCATTATCATTTTTCATATCTCTAACAAAAAAAAATAAAGTAAGAAATATTATAAAACTTAATTTATTAATTCGAACATATAACAATCAAGACTTAGAAACATGACAAAACAAACATTGAATTAAAATTAAACATAGAAAAATAAAGTTCAAATAATCTCAATCCCAACTCAATCATTTTTTATCTTTCCGTTGCCATCATTAGCATCATCACCCCAAAACTTAATCCCATTAATTTTTTCACTTGGCTCGGTTAAGAAATCATCAACATCCAAATGAGCAAATTCTATTGGAACATTTTCATCATCAACAATTTTACTGAAATCTGCAAAATTGATTTCTTTCCATTTTTCTTTACCCTTGATAGATGTTTGGTAAAGATCAATTAGATGTTTTGGTGTAAGACAGGAACGAGACCAATGTCCTTTTGCTCCACACCTATAACAAGTCTCATCTTAATTCTTCGGAGAATCTATTCTCACACTCTTTCTTTTTCTTGTTTTCCACCATTGTTGTTCCACTTCAAGTGGTATGGTCCAACCTTCTTGTTGAAGGTGTGATAATTAGGACCACATTGGTCTCGAGTTTTACCACGACTGTAATTGGGACCACGACCACGACCGCGATTGCGTCCTTGTCTATAGTTGCATTCGCTTCAGGGAATGGTCGTGATCCAGTAGGGTGGGAGTTATGATTTTTCATCAAGAGCTCATTGTTTTGTTCAGCAACAAGTAGGCAATAGATCAATTGAGAATATTTTTTAAAATCATTTTTCACGGTACTGCTACTGCAGGAGCATGTTTGTGGTATGGAAGTAGTGAACGTCTTTTCCAACATATCTTTTTCAGTAACATTATCTCCGAACAATCTCAATTGAGACACGATTTTGAACATTCCAGAGTTATATTCGTTCACTGTTTTGAAATCTTGCAACCTCAGGTGCATCCAATCATAACGAGCCTTTGGGAGTATCACACTCTTTTGGTGATCATAACGTTCCTCTAACTTTTTCCATAAAACAGTTGGGTCTTTCACTCCAAGATATTTAGATTTCAGCCCTTCATGGAGGTGATGTCGAATGAAAATTATTGTCTTTGCTTTGTCTTGTTCGCTTGCCTCATTTTTCTCTTTGATGGCATGTCCAAGGTTCTTTGCACTCAAATGGATCCCAGTATCAAGAACCCAAGTCAAATAATTTCTTCCGGAAATATAAAGAGCATCGAACACAAGCTTGGTGATGTTTCCCATAGGTCTGAATACAAAACAAATATTACTTTAGAATATAATACACATACTCAAATCTGCAAGTTTGGGTTTTATCAATTAGACTTCAAGCCTAACATATTCCATTTTGGCTTCAAGCCTTATATTCAATCTAGACTTCTAGTCGAACATTTTCTTTCAAATTTTCTTCATGAAACTTCAGGTTCATCTATAAAAATTATCAAATAAATCAATATCGTCAAACTACAGCACAATAATTCCTCGATAACAAGAAATATATATATGAGTAATAGTTTATATAACAAGAAAAATATATATTATATACATCTTCATAAACAAACTAAAAATGGTCCAATATTATATATAAATCTATACAGGGCCGGCTCTTCCTTTAGGTAAAGGAAGCAGCTGCCTAGGGCCCCACTTTTTTAGGGCCCCCAAAAATATGGGATACTAGTATATAGATATATATGTAATCATCAAATTTTACCTTTTTTTTCTCTTTGAAAGGTCCGGACAAGCTATATCTGGCTGAAAAAAGAAGAATATAAAAAATGATACAGCTGACTTGGTAAAATGTGACAATCAATTAAGATCAGTTATTGCTTCTTTCTCTCATCTCTTGTAGAAATTACCGCACCGTCCTCGCCTCTTCATCTTCCCTGTTTTATATAAAGAGAAAAAAAAAAAAGTTGAAGCCATGCTCTCTCTCTCTCTCTCTCTCTCTCTCTTTCTCTCATACAGCTGCAAGTGCATGCAAGGACGATACTCATATATAGGTATATTTTCAAAAATATGGGATACTAGTATATATGTATATTTTTAAAAAGGGTCTCATATTTGGACTTTTGCCTAGGGCCTCCAAATGGCTTGAGACGGCCCTGAATCTATAGTGAGAAGTTTCACAAAAATTAAAAATGTATAAAAAGTAAAATGTTTGAATTTTACCTTGAGATGGGTCTCCTAATGGTTGCATCTAAAACTTGCACAAAATAAAGTGAGTTCTTAGAAAATAATAGAGAGGGAGTGAAGAGCTATTTCATTTCTTCAATTGCATATCACAAAATACATTACAAGTTCTCTATTTATAGGCTTAAGAGAGTAACCCAAAAGCCAAAGTCAAAAAATGTTACTCAAAAATCAAAAGCCAAAGGATGTGTCTTTTCAATGCATCAGTTCATTATTTGGACATCCATATACAATTTTCCTAACAAACAACTATTTCTTTCTACTTTTTCATGCTTGTTGATGGTTCTTACTTCTTATGACACACACACACACACACACACATATATATATATATATATATATATATATATATATATATATATATATATATTATGATCAATAGTCCTCTCCAAAACAAGCAGACTATATATATATATATATATATATATATATAGGATCAATAGCCCTCTCGAAAACAAGCAGACTCGTGGAATCATCTTCAAAACCATCTGAGCAAGGAAAGTCCTCCCCTCCCCTCCCCTCCCCTCCCCTCCGATAAGGTTGTAAGAGGATTGTAATCATTTGGTTGTAACTGTAGCATTACTCATACAGAAATAGCCTCATCAGATGACAAATAGACGAATTAATGGTCATTTTGGTATTTAAGTGCACACTAATTGGTATATCGTAAAATACAATAATGACTCACTTCTTCCAACTCTCAAAAAACATCACCACTAGCAGACCAAAACGCCTGAGTACAAACACCTCATTGGTAGTTAAGGCACAACATCCCTTGAGGGCATTAACAGCAATAGTTGGCACAACACCACTAAATAGTACTCCTGTTATGCTCCTAGCGTTCCATAAACAGTAGAGGCAGCCAAGTTGCAACAATCGTACCAGGACTGGACACCCCTCAAAGTAATATGCCCTCAACTCATGTCGCAGGTTGAAATTCAAGAAAACTGCATTTCAGAAACTCACATGAAGTCGTAATCATCAGCGACATCGTAATGCCCAGCGGCAATATCATCATCTGGTTTATCCACATGAAGCTGCTTCTTCTTTGCCCCTACAACACAAACAAATACATACATGGTGGAGTTAAAATTTGTTCATCAAGATTCGTAGTTTCTGTATCTTACTCGCGCAATTCAATGTGTTATTTGTTATGTATTGTGAGCTTTAAATGGACTAATATTAGGATTGGTGGATGTTACAAATCTACAAATATACAACTCCAACAAAGAAAATGCTCAGTGTCATTGATAAGGAATCTTATCGACACAGTGTAACATGTAGATCTTTGACACAATCATTGTGAGAACACCAGTTTTTTTTTTAATCTCACTTTTCCTTTTAATTTTTTTGGGAAAGAGTGCCAACCTCGATATAGGCTAGTATCATAGCGGTCAATATCGAATCGGGATTTGGCCAAAAAGGATACAATACGGCTGATATTGCGAACCTTGGTTTTATGTAGGGATGTCAACAGGTCTGGACCGGGTAGGATTTATGTAATATCCAAACCTGAACTCTCTACGCTTTTTTGGGATCGGATTCGGGTTCGGGTCAATCGCATTCGGATCAGGTTTCGAAATTTATGTGGTTGTACATTAAGCTACTCAAAAGTAATGTTCAATAAACTATTATTTATGCTCATATTTTTATGATTGCTACTTTTTTAATTCTAAAGATTGGATCTGCTAATCAGAAATTATGGGTTTTCCCTAACAGCCCAAGTTTCATGGCAAAAGCTATAATACACACCTTGCTTCTTCTTGCCAGCATTAGCTTCTTTCTCTGCTTTGAGCTTTTCATTTGCGATTGCAGTTACTGAGGAAGCTATGTCTTTCGCATCTGCAGCTTTCAATGAGGACATAGAGAGCCTCATAACAGCTTTAAGAAGATTAATGTAATGAAAACTTTTCTGGTAAGAGAGAAAATTGCAGGTCAATATGTGCACAGAAAAATGTTTTTAAGGGATAAATATGTGCATTAGTTCGAGACTACCATCAATATTTATGTACCTCATAAGGACGAATCTTATAAGAAAGCAGCTCTGCATACTCCATGAAATCACCCTCTGATTTGGGGATAAAGTTGTCCAGACTCTTTTCGTCACTTTTCTTAGCAAATAAATCAGTAGTTGACTTGTAATCAGCTTCCTCCACAAGTCTGCCAGAGGAAATGCCATATATCAGCAATATCAGCAAGACTGTTTGTGAGTGGCTAGTGCACAGGGTGACAGAAAATAATCTGAAGTGGCTAGGGGGTGGGTGCCATGTGGTAGTGGCCTAGTGAGCCACGATTAGTTCCCAGGTAGCATAAAGGGGCCTTTTGGGTCATTTCATAAACGTGCTGAATTAAAAATATATATAGATTTGATACTGTATGTACGATATTGTACAGTATATGTGAGTGCTTGTTGAATCCAGGGACCCAGGACATATTATCCGGCTTCCCAGAGATCCTCGGGAGGGTTGAAAAGTCATTGGGGACTTCTGCCATTATTTCTTGAATTACAGGGACGTAGGGAAGAAGAAGAAAAAACTCACCGAAATTTCAAGGGAAAGTCACCTACTTTTGGGTAGACTCAGGCTAAATCCATTAAACCATTAGGAAAGGCAGAGACATTGTTTTCAGCTCAAAATTTTTAACTCCAATTTTACCTTTGTTGACGAAGCTTCTCCGCAACAGGATCTGAAAGGACTTCATCCGTGACCTTTGTCACCACAGCTTCAGGCTGTTTTGCTTTCTTTCCAGCTGGTTTAGCACCAGGCTTCTGCGTCGCCTTTTCTGCTGGAGGCTCCTGTTTGGTTGTCTGTATCAACAAAATACACAATAAATATTTCCTGAAACATCACAAGTCGTATCCTATGTTCTTTCCAAGCCAAAAAAATGTAACTATATTATTGTGCTCAAATGACAGACTCCTTTAAACCTATCTAAATATAATTAAGTATTAATGAGCTAAACCAGAACTCATTAAGAAGCAACAAATCCATGAAACTCATGGAGGACCAAATGCCTAAACAACTGGAATCACCAAGAAAATGCATGTCATGAATACAAAATGAAAAATATTTTGCAAGTGGAAAATTTAGATTTAAAAAATGAAAGTTGGAAAAGAACAACATGTCTAACATCAGTACAGTGACATAAGATTCTTTGATTATCATTCTACAAATAATTAAGAATCGAGATTTTATTGGTCACAACTTGGATTCAGGTTAAATGACCCGTCCAACCCATTTATTAAATGGGTTGGATCTATCCATCTGTCCAAATTGTGCCTATGTTGTCCTAGTATAAAGGTAAAGTGAGTATTCAAATAGAACAGAAAACTAGTTAGGATCACAAAAGGTATGCGAGGCACCGAACTATAAATTTGTCCTCTTACCTGGCATATCTACTACAAGGATGACCTAAGAACCACTGACATCCGCACCTCAAGTAAAAATAACATACACCGCTCTATGATCTTAAAACTCCCCACCTCCGCCCCACTACTACTTGCTCTCTTGCTCCAAACCTTAACACTAAATAAATTTCTCCCACGTTTTGGAAATATAAAAAAGGGCATCGTAGTGCCACGAGGCTCCAGCTTATGCAAGGTATAGGGAGGGTCAAAATGTACACAACCTCACCCCCATATACTGGAGAGGTTTTCGTGACTCTAACCTACATCATCCATGATGCAAACAACAAGCCTTACCTTGCGCCAGGCCATGCCCTCATGTTTTGGAAATATATAAAGATTTTTTTTGTTTCAGTTCAGTAAACAATGTATGATATTTGTAGGTTCTAAACGTTGCTAGAGACTACGGTTCAGTCTTTACCTTTGTGCTATTTATCAATATCTGTTATGCATTTTCACATCATTTTCTTTGCTTTCTTCTACATAATCTGATGGATTGTTTTTTCGCTTTTGTTTGTACGTGCTGTATGTTGATATCTTGATAAATTTGTGGAATAGGTGTTCTGTTCTTGATATGGGGCACTTTGCTATAGTTGGCTTGATAAGAGTATGTAGTTTGAGGAATTAGATATTACTTATAAATGTTGATTATATGTGAGTGATTGTTCATGTTTATATCAAGTAATTGAAACGGTTCTTGATACTGAACTTTTCTTCTTACAAATAACACAAAAGTATTTGCAGTAATAAGGAAAAAAATGCTAGAATGGAAAAGAAATGAAAATGACTTCACAAGAATGTGTTTTCTATACCAATACTTCTGTTTAGTTAAGTTCAAAATATGATGTAAAACTTGGTCACATCCAATGTTGCACAGACATATATAGGACATTATATGGGTATGTATGACACCGGTTTCAGCATGTACTAGTGTAATTAGGAAATGTTTAGCACCAGATATTAATAAATAACACCATATGAATGGTTTAAATCTCTAACAACTTTTGGAACCTACAAAGTATCATGCAACACCTTATAAAATGACAATACAAAAATTCTTCATATATTTACCAGTCAGATGAGAGAAATTTACCTAGTGTTAAGGTTTGGACTTTGGAGCAAGGGAAAATAAGGGGAAATGAAGAAGAATGTTCAAACCACATGAGGACTTGTCACATATGTCCACCTTGATCAAAAAGTTGGATTATTAGGACCATAGGAGAGAGCTCTCCTTTTATTCATTTTGCTTAAATATTATTATTAGCCTTCTTTTACACCCATATCCGGCAACTTCTAGGTTGTACTCTCTTCTCCAAAAATGAAACAAGTCCATTATTGTCAAGCCAACTTCTCAACAAGGTCAACCTGAAGTTGCAATTACGCTAAAGATGTTCTACTCGTAATAACTACCAATAGAAAATTAGTCAGCTCAGCAAGTTGGTGCATTAGGCCTAGCTAAAAGTTGTAAGTTATCGGCTATTGTGCCCAATCAGCTAGGTTGATCATGTGAACAATATAAATGGCACCTTTCTATCTATAAGCATATCTCGACACACTAAACTTGGTATCCACTACTGAGAAAGCTTTAACAGCTTTCACCAAACCCCCTTTAAGAGAGAGAGAGAGAGAGAGAGAGAGATCATCAACCTCCGTTACATTTCTTCACAGTTGAAATATTGTTGTGTCCATGCAGGTGTTCATTTTACTCTTTCCTTATTAGAAAATGTCAAAGGAGAAATCATGTACGCTAGTATGTATTTTCAAGAACTAACTAGTTCCTTGCCAGAATATAGAGACCATTGGACGAATCTTCTACTTTGATACTCACCAGCAAAATATAAAATAAATATAATCAGTAATTGAGTTCATTACTCATTAGAAAAAGTTTTTTACGATTTTACAAAATGTAAGTAAAAAAGAAGGAAAATATATGAGTTCTTATCCACAATCTATCAACACTTCAACAACAAGAATACAAGATATGGTAGCCAAATGAGTATTAGCGCTTATCTACCACCCACATATCAAGTGCAAAAGTTGTAGCATATCCTTGTTTCCTAATTCTTTCCTTCAAGATCAAGAAACTTGCAAGTATCACTAGAACATAAAAAAGAAATGACGCTCCAAGTAGAAAAAGTACATTGCAAGCATTATAATTTTAAAATAACATGTGGCTTACTGAGATAGAATAATAACTCGTAAATCTTAATGCTTGCTTAGAAGCTCCTCAAATCATTAACAATTGAGTTACGAGTCCCTTTGGTTAACTTAATCCGTGAAAAAAACGAGAACATTATGTTAAGTTAGACGAATTTTTTTTACAGTTTTATCCCATCCATCTTCTTCCTCCACCCCCTCCTCCGTCCATGCCCCTCTTCCATGCTCGTTGCACGCACATGCGAGTAATAGGTGAGACAATGGTGGCAGGAGGGGAAGGAGAGTGAGGATGAGTTAGTGATGGTTTAGCTTGGTGGAGGGTGGGTTGGTAATAGTTGAGAGTGGAGGGGTCTAGGGTGTGTTGGTACTGCTTTATAGTGGTGCAGAGAAGGGGGAGTTAGAAGAAGAGAGAAATTGGAGAAATTGGTGATCAGAAAAAAAGAGAAAGAAGACTAGTGGGTTTCGAGGTGGAGAAAGGGAGAGAGAGAGAGAGAGAAGATAAGATTGAAAGGGTCTTTTTACTATTAATTAAATGATTTAGTTAATTCTTGACTGTCACAAACGGAGAGGGACTCATAAGTAACTCACATTTTTTTATGATTTGAGGAACGTCTATGCAAATAACAAGATTTTGGGGATATATGTAAAAATATGATAGATTTAAGGGACCCTAACTCCTATTGTTTGCTAAGTTCATGAAACCTCCAACAAGCAGTAGCCAACTACGAAGAGTAGAGTTTTGTCATTTCAGGAGTAATCTCCTTGTACTCGAGTCTTTCTTCTGTTAATTACCATTAATCAAACACTGGGAATTTTCCCCACCATTTAGTCTCAATAAACAAACTACGAAGAGTAAAGCATATGATAGAAAATCACTTGTGTAGTATCTTCATCATCTTCCCAGGATTCTTTAACATCTTGATCATCTGCATCTTCTTCATCCCACATTCCTTTTGCCTGTTCTTTTATCAAAGCAGGTGGTGCTGGTTCAAACTCTTCATCTTCTGAACAAATAAAAGATAATTTAAAATAGATGAACAAAGATGAACTGAAGTCTAAAATAAAATCATATCACAAGAATAGCTTGCAAGCAATTTTAGCTCCTTAATCAAACCAATTGAACACTAAGTAAAAATTAAATCATGACCAGTTGTCTTTAATGATGCTATCATACTGTAATCCATATAAAGGGAGCAAACGTCAGTAAAAAGAGGTCGGAAAGGATGCCATGTGACAGAAATCACTAGTTGCATTGTAGTCATTTTCAACTTCAAGGCAACCACAGGCTAGAATAGTTAAAAGTTAAAATGGTCCAAACTCCATTATATTCTGCTTAAAGACATAAACGCTATCTTAGTATTGAAGAAGATTAAGTCCAAATCCTACCCCATCTCAATAACTATTTTCGACATGAATAATGTTCTTCTTACTGCCCATACCTCAATCTCTCGTAAGTTTTTACTCGTTATTTTTTGGATGGAGCAATATTCAAAATTATTGGATGTTCACTCACAATAGATATTGTTGTTGCTTTACTTATTCTTAGACAAAGTACACCAACGATTGATGGAACAATATTAAAATAGATGGATTCTTTGAAGATATACAACTTTGAAAATGGCAAAGATTAAAGCAAGTCATTAAGGAAATATTAAAGAACATGCTTTAGAATGTTCATCTTCGGCACAACCGAATCAATGTGTTGATACATATTTCTTCTTTTACTTTTCTTTTTGTTGAATTGACCATGAAAGAGCACCCCAAATTTCGGTAAAAGCCAGTATAGGCCGATAGCGATGGGGTCAGTATTTGATCAATATAGACCAAAATCGGTAGTCGGTACGATATGGCCTGTACTGCAAACCTTGATCTTACACCATCTAAGTGGTTGAAGGTTGAGAATGAAATTATTCAAGGCTTCACTTTTAAAGCCATATCACTAGTGAGTAAAATGAAAGGTGAGCAACTAACTTTTTAGGGCACACTTACAGGTTACAACTAATTGAGTGCAGAAAAGGAAGTTTCTCCTCACTTCCCTTTCTCTAACAACCAAACACAAATCCATTGATCCTTTTCTTTTCCTTGTTACAATTCTACTCTGGTCTAACAAAAAAACTTAAAATATCCTTTTAGTCCATTTTCTTAGCAAAAACAAAAGAACTTGAATTCCCAATTCACAGGTTACACGGTAACCCCTCTAGAGGATCATATCTGTGTTCTTATCTCACACATATCTAACATACTACTTGACTGTCATGTCTGAAACATAGTTGCCTAATTCGCCAACCCCCTCCCCCTACATCCCACGAATTGGGACGGAGTACTTTCACGGCCCGTTCGTCAAATTTAGCAACCTGGATTTTGATGGCTTTCGTTATGAACTTATGATATTTGGTTTAGTTACAAAAATATTGTCTATGCTTTCCTTCACTTGGATTTTGATGGCTTTGGTTATGAACTTATGATATTTGGTATATACTTCTATATAATTGTATATGGTACAGAAGACGACCCAGATAAAAACGAACAGTGATCCCAAATAGCGTACCGAATAAGCCTACCCCTACCGCACCGCATACCGGCTGAGGTACCGTATCACGTACCAAAGCGACACACGATCCTGATAACATTGGTCTGAAATGGTCCCCTTCTCTAGGATCCAAAACTAGATAAAATGTGATTGAGCACGATCATGAGATTCATGACACGCTCATGATCGTGTGAACATAATTGAAATATAAGAAAGAATAGTACTTTGCAATGAAAGATTTCTACGAGTTCCTGGAACATAATTATTAGTTAAAATCAAGGTTTGAAGTATCAACGAATACATATCGAACATTTTGGTTCGGGTTTTGCTGTGACTGATCCAAAACTATAGGATTCAACTAGAACTGGTGTAAATCGGCAAGAAACTTTAGGTATCATCCCTACAACCCTGTATTGGTGGGTACTGATACCGACCAATAAGTCGTCAAAAGTGAAAAAAGTTCAAAAGGGAAATAAAACAGACTTTCCCTGACAGACTGCTAGTGTGATCATCAGCGATAGGGCCGACGTCTTTGTCAAAGTGTTGTGCTCTTCTGGAACCGGAAGGAGAGAGAAATAGATGGAATAAGAGGGACACGAGGGAAAAAGTGGAGAGGATAGGAGAGATGGTTGACTTCCGTGCTCTTTTTTATTAGAATTTGGGTTAGGTTAGATATATGACCCAACTTTTAATTGGTCAGGTTTTTTAGGAGCCACTTGCAAACCTTTAAAAGTTTGCAGGTTAAATTAAAGGCCAAATGTGTTCTTATTAATACGACTAATACAATAATGAACTCATTTAAAAGCTTTGGGTTAAATTAAAACCCCAAATATTTAAGACCCTACCAACTTAAAAGTTTTAAAAGCTATATATGCAGGAAATCAAATTCTTTTAAACTTAGACGAACCAAACCGATTTAAAAATTAGCTTTTAACTGGAGCACACCGCACACTTGACCAATCTAAAAATATGTCCATAAAAAAATATAAACGTATAACTTAGAAAAATACATATAATCATATAACTTATATTTAAAACTATATATCTTTACTTTGATATAAAATATGTATATTTAAAGTGGATATAAAATTTTAAGGAAATTAGTGTCCAAAAATAAGAATTCTAAGTTTGATGAGTGGCAACACATTAAAAGATAGGATAAGAAATGAGTTTGTTCGTGGAAAGTTAGAGACAATGCCAATTGAGGACATCTTAGGTGGTTTGGACATGCGCAAAGCAAACCAATAGATGATATGACCCAGTAAGGATTGATAAGATTGTACGTAAAAGAGCTGCTAGGACTAAAACTAGACCTAAATGAACAAGGATTAAAGTTTTAAAGAAGGATGTCGTTTTTGTTTATGTTATAAAGGACTGAATGGAAGAAAAGGATTCATAGAGTCAACCCCAAAAAAATTGGGAGGAAGGCTTTGTTGTTATTATTGTATATAAAATTACAAAAACCGTCATAATTAGAAGTTAAAAATTATGAAGATTTAAAACCAAATTGTAACAATAGAAACACTCATCAAAGCAGTGTCACATGTCTTCCATTGAAGTAGTCCCGATGTTTTTTTTCTAACCAAGTGGATCATTATACATATATGATACATGTATAATTTGTTTATTTTGATTACTTATAGATTTTGAATCAACTTTTGTCATACAAGGTTATGGAGAACCGACATTGTAACTAGGGAAGAAGGAAATTGGGGGGCTAAATCAATAGTTAAAGAAAAAAAGGATCATGAATAAACGAGTCTGATATATATATAAGAAAAAAAAGGATCATGAATAAACGAGTCTGATATATATATATATATATATATATATATATATATATATAGAGAGAGAGAGAGAGAGAGAGAGAGAACAGGTTGTAGTAGGCTTAATCTGTAGCAACTTATAGCACGATCCTTGTAATAATTCTTCTTATTTTATTGAAGTTGTAACGTACTTTTAAACATGAAGTAAAAAAAGTATGTTTTATTGTTACTAAATAATAACAAAAAAGTTGTTTTAGTACAAATTAAACCATAAATAAATAGCATCTACCTAAGTAACTGCAAAAATGTAAAATTACAGGAATAGTGCATAAAATTATACATTAGTTGTATTAAACTATTTATTTGGATTTTTGGATTTTTGGAATTTTGAGATAATAATGTATTGTCCTAAATTTATTTTTCTGGGTGAGCGATTCAACACGGCAGATCATTAATCCATTCATGATTAACATTATATGATATAAACAATACATAAAATTATGTGAATGTATAAAATTTTCTGTTTTTTCTAATATATTTCAAATAAAATTTGCCTTTTCAAAACTAGAAAATCCTACTCCAATTCAAAACCGACAATACAGCCAAAAGCAAAAACTATTCGTAAGAGTTTTCATGCATAAATATTAGTATGGATATTAGTAAAGATTCAACGTATAAACTATGTATCTAGATATGCTTCATGTGTTTATATAATTGTATTCATGCCATACCTACAACCTAAAATATCTACATTTGAGTTTATATAATTGTATTCATGCCATACCTACAACCTAAAATATCTACAAATGTCTTATTTAGAATTCATATTGGGTCGGTATCCAAATCCGCATCCTTTTCTATGCAACCTAGCTCCATCTGTTGTATCATATTTTCTTTCTTCTTCATACGTAAATATGAATGCTTGGACTTCCCTGTAAATCAATTCTTTTCAGTATATTATTAATTAGTCAACTTCTCTTGCTGGATGCAAGGTTTTTGAATATCTGCTACGGCTTCAGTCTCTTTCTCTTTAATTCAAGTTACATAGTTTTCCATATTCTACACATTCTGCTTGGAATTCCAATTTTGTTCTTTAAATGTAAATTTAATTGTTTTTTAAATAAACAAAAAAATCCTTACAAATAACATTGGTGCCACCTGTATGATCCTTTTTGTCCATACATCAGTGGCCAGTTCCTTCAAGACATCAGCAACTACTATATCCTTCTTTCTATTGCCTCAAATGCCCATGTTAGTTTTGGTTTGTTCTAAGACCCTATCACCCTCAATGTGTACATCTGTTGGTCACAATCAAACCTGTCCGACATCCAAGTGGAAGTCGTAGATTGCCAAGGTGCCACTTAAGCAGATGAAAAGGTTTAATATTAAACATTACTATTAAAAAATATGGGAAATGGGCCAATACAAGGCTACCATTTGGTTACGGGAGAAAGTAGGGTGCCATTATGAGGACAAAAATGAAAAAAAATATATAAGAGTTCGAAGAAGGGGCCAAAATGTCTAAGCGCATTTTTAAAAATGTGTGAATCCAACTCTGGCCATAATGGACAACATGTGGTGTGTGTTAGAATAAATATATAACCCTTAACCATCACTACAACTCTGGAGTTTTGGTACAGTGGCGTGGACGTAATGATTACAACTAATTCTCTCATCTCACTCTCAATTAAAGCTACCTCTATCCCAACATAACTCTTTTCATGATCCATCACTAATTGCATATCCTCACTAATCGATGCAGGATAATTATGCCAACTGAAACAATCCTACATATATTTCTAATTTTTAGAGTTAGGACTTCCATGTTTGCAATTTTATTTGGCTTAAGATAGACTATGTCTGGGACAATTTTGGAGGGCTTTGGAATGGGTTATCTACGCTTTTGGAAGACCGTGATGTTTGTCGTGCTAGAATAGCAATGCAGGATGGTTTTCTGCTAGCATTTACGATTTTTAATTATGAGGTTTCTTGTAGGATCAAAGGACAGAATGGTGTTCTTAAAGTGTTTTAGCAGGACTTTAATAAATTTAAAGACAAAATGGTGCTGGAAGCCTAGAACAACAAGCTCTAATAGGAATATAAGGATCATTTTTGTTTGTTTGTTTTTGGTGGTGGTGGGTGGGTGGGGTGGGTTGGGTTGGGGTGGTGGGGGGTGGGGGGCCTTCGGAAGGGGATTTCTAAGGTTTTAAATAGTATCTGTTTGTTGATGGAATACCAATTAACGGGATTAGATTTAAGGGTATGAAAGAAGCAATTGAGGATGGGTTTATGGCAGAAAAAAGGGTTTAATGCCAAGTTTTTTACAATTGAAGGACACAAATTTAGGTTGTTCAAAATGTGTTCCGGAAGGATTTTGTCAAATTAAGGAATTCTGCCAAAAAAAAAACTTCAATCGAGATCATTTAGAAATTTGGTAAAGAAAAATAAGGAAAGACGAAGGAAAGGAGATGAGGGGAAAAGCTTCAACTAATTCATTATGGATAAGTTATATGTCAAGAAAAAGAAACTATACATATCTAGTCAAAGTTTATTCAAAAAACTCATTACTAATAGTTGTACCTTTAAAGTTCTGAGATAATATATTATTCAGATGAAAGAGGAAAGAGGAAATCACGGTTCACGATATCGGAGGAACAAGATGGAATTGTTTAGATATATGGTCATTGCACTTGCTTAAAGCAAACAGTAAATAAATTTGGTCATGGAACCAAAGAGAAGACACTAGAAAAAAATGAAGTGACATGGCCCTTCTTATTGTCTTAGCCCTTCTTGTTGTCTTAGGGACAGCAAGCAGTGTGTCACCCATGGCAGTAAGAAGGGGGAAAAGATGATAAAAGAAGACAAGGAAAACTAAAGGATGACAGTTCAGGAAAGAATGGAAGGTTCAAAATTGCCGTTTTCATTTATCTCAAGTAACTTCGGGAAACGTCCGTAACCAGGTCATATCTATTACAACTCTTATAGTGAAAAGACGATCAAAGGATTATTATTAGAACTCTACCGATAGAGTCCTTGACCAGCTCTCTCCCCCTTGTGTGTGTGTGTGTGTGTGTGAGAGAGAGAGAGAGATATTTCATGATCCAAACCAATGTTTTAAAAATCGGACCGATGATCAAACCAAAAATCTATGGTACAGGTCTGACTAGGGTTCAACCGGGTCTGACTGGAATTGTATACTTAAAGTTTAAAGCTTATATATATGTGTATCAAAGAGAGAGAACTAAGAGCTTATATTCCTTTCCTCTTTATATTCCTTTCCTCTCTCTCTCTCTCTCTCTCTCTCTCTCTCTCTCTCACACACACACACACACACACACAGAAACACCATTCAAGTTGAGTTCCTTGTTTGGAAGAAAAACACCATTCAAGTTTTCTTTTTCTCCCTTCCTTCCGCCATCACATGAGAGAGAGAGAGAGAACCATTCAAGTTTTCTTTTTCTTCCTTCCTTCTGCCATCACGTCAGAGAGAGAGAGAGAGAGAGAGAGAGAGAGAGAGAGAGAGAGAGAGTGTACTCTTCCCATCCTCTTCATTTATCATGCCAAGTTTTAAACTCGCTTTGGAAGGTCAAGTCTGAGATCACTTCACACCCCCATTCAATGCTCTCGCGCCGCCGGATGCGACACCATTCAAGTTTTCTTTTTCTCCCTTCCTTCCGACATCACGTGAGAGAGAGAGAACTATTCAAGTTCTCTTTTTCTTCCTACCTTCTACCATCACGTCAAAGAGAGAGAGAGAGAATACTCTTCATGCCTTCTTTATTTATCATGCCAAGTTTTAAACTTGTTTTGGAAGGTCAAGTCTGAGACCACTCCACACCCCCATTCACTGCTCCAGCGCCGCCGGGTACGACGACTCGTACCACAGCGTCAGCTTCAGCTCCACGCCGTTCTCCCCCGATGCATGCATCACTGGCTCGACCTGGCTCACGTGCGACTCCTCGGCAATCTCGGCCGGGAATAGGCACTTGTACGACTCGTGACTCTTCACCCTCCGGAACTCCTCCATTTCTTTCACCGATGCCATCGAGACTAGGTTCAACTTCGTTGGGGCGTTGACAGATCGCTTGAACTTTGTCCGAAAAGTCCGACTCACGTTGTGGAGCTCCGCAGACACGACATAAGCAGCAGTGGCATCGTGCCGATCCTTCTCGACATGACGGATGTTGTAGTCCTTGAGCTGCAGCACGAGGGCGGCCACGGCGGTCTCGAATGGAATATGAGTGACCGACGTGCCACTCAGAACCGCCTCGACTGCAGCATGGCAGAGGTACCAGCTATCAGACCACAGCAACCAGGTCTTTGGTACAGGCCTGACCTATTCGAGCGGTTCACCGGTTAAATCCTGGTTCTGTAAAAAACTTTTGGTTTTTAAAGAAACAACGGTTCTAGTCAGCCCGGACCGATTTTTTGGCAAAATCCGGTCAAACCCGGTCCAACCGTTGGTCCTGTCCGGTTCTGACAACATTGATCCAAACCATTCAAGATGATTTATAATAAGCTTTAAAAAATATTTGCATGAAAAAACTTCAGCTGTAGGATTTTCTAACTGATATCAAGTGGTTGCTTTATTTCTAATTTTCTATTATTGCCACGTCACTCATTTTGATATTATTCCATATGAATGAAAGCATATAATCTTTTTATTCTTAAATGCATCTTAAGTTATCCAACATCAGAGCAAACTATAGATACAGTATATGAGCTGATATCTTATGGTTACTACCAAGGACTGATCACTTTCATGATGTTAAATTGTTTATACAATCATACAAATCGCTCTTATGGAGGTCGACCGTTAACTATTAAGTAATATATCATGTTATCTTCTACGTGGTTAGCTTAGAGAAAAGTACTTAAGGATGCCATAACACAATACTTCTTTTTGCCTATATATATATATATATATATATATATATATATATATATATATATATATGTGTGTGACTAATAATGAGCAGAAGAAAACCTAATGCAACAAGACTGTCATATGATAAAAATAGCAATGGAACTGGTAATATGATTCGTCTAGAAAGGTAATGAATGCTCTCACAAATAGAAAAACTCATAGGAATATTTCACATCTACAAGTTAGTGATTTTACAGTATATTGCAGAACTGAGTACTAATAAGGAGAGGCAAGGTAGTAAAACAAAAAAATACGCATAACACAACAGGTATAGCAAGCAAAAGTTTGACATGCTGAAGTAGAGGGAAGAGGAGAGAGAAATAAATATTACAGAAATAATAGAAAACTATACATATGGGAAAACAAAAGAATTATCAAACAGAAGCCATGAAGAAGACTTACCCCAATCCTCCATCTCTTTCTTCAGTTATTCTCGCAATTCCACCACTTCCTCTGAAAGGCTTGAATTTACCACAAACGCTCAAAATTGCTAGAAAACCAAATCAATCAATAACAAATTCAGGAGAAAACAAAGAGAAAAGGAAATAACTATAAGATATAATCAAATATATGTTATCAATTGCAAAAGAAATAGTAAAATAAAAGATGGTCGACCAGGCAAAAATATGAAGAAACCAGAACTTGATGATGATGCTAAGGGTTTCAAAGAAAACCAAAAGACTACCAATTATCTATGAGCACAGAATTTACCATTGGCAATGCTTCTTCCGTTTGGTTGCAGACTGATCTTCTTCATTTTCATATTCTATGGATAATTCAATCAAGAAATCTGATTTATGTTTGTCATGACCCGAGACTCAAGGCAATTACAATCTCAAGGTCACGGCTACCGTACGAGTAGTTGATTAATTACAATAAATCATCCATTTCAACTTAAGATAGATCCTCATATCATTACCAAAGCATATCTATACTAATTTTAAGTATCTCAGTTACCAGCATCTTACATAGCAATCACATATAATTAAAAAAGTCCATCAAAACAAATTCCCAACCTGATCGCTTCCTAAAAATCAATCCAAGTTATGTCTTACAAAACATCAACATATATAAGATAGCTACACCTCTACAAACTAGATACATAATATAGATATTAATATGTAATTATACATACATAAACAATAATAAAATTACGGTAAACCGTGTCTCCAAGATCCAACGCTCAATCGTCCCCCTCAAAGCCCGGCAACCTGAACAATATATAGTGGATAAGTCAGCCCAAGTTAGTCTAGGGGGTGTTTGTTTGTTTTCACTTATAAGTGGCACCACTTACAAGTGGCACTTACAAGAGGACCAAAATGTTGTTCGTTTTTGCCACTGATTTAAATGTTTGATGTAATCTAAAAGTCAACCATTTTATCCTTCTGTTCAAAACATTTATATAATTGTTATAGCTCCTTATCTAAACAAAATTATTTTAATGCGCATATGATGCCATCAAATTTATTCACATGGATTATTGATACCAAGGTAATATTGAAATTTAAATTGTTAAACACACAATTTTTTTAATAGTCTTTAAACAAATAAGTTAAGTTTGAAGCATTAATAATACATTAATTTGTAAACATTTTAGTCGTTTAAAAAAAAAGGGAATGACTTGTGGTGAGATGGATTAGGATTTTTTTTTTCTTAAACGTTGAGGACATTTTAGCCATTTTAAAATATAGTCGAGGGCATAAAAGAATTTTTACATTTTATAAGTGCTTGTTCGTTTTCGAAGGAGAAAAATGCTACTTCTAAAACTTGAGCCACTTACAAGTGGTTACCCATTATAAGTGACAAAAATAAAAACACTTATTTGCTATAACTTCTAAAATCTGCCACTTACAAGTGGTTGCCACTTATAAGTCGCAAAAACTGTTAGGGTTCTTATTGAAATTGGTCATCAGTGACTCGGTCTCACACTTAATGATGTTGGCAATCCTCAAGTGTGTGTTTTTCAATATATGAGTCATCATTTACTGTCATGCACACAAGTGTGTTAGCTCTAAGTGGTTGGTATAATCGATTTTTTTTCTAGTGGGTAAGGTTCAAATTCCACAAGAAACATTTAGTTTTTGTCACCATTTCTATGAAATTTTCCTTAGGTCCCAAAGAGGCCTAGCGACTCGAACTCAGACAAATGGCTCAAAGAGGCACTTTGATGGCGTATTTTGCACTTCGCACGTACGCATCGGGCGTAGAGATGACACAGCAAATGTGTCTCGTGCGTTCGCGATTCGACGATCTCACGAGGTTCAGCAAGTTCGTGCATTCCACATTGTTCTCGCATTCCGTTGCTTCGTGGTTGACTGGTTTCGCACGCTTCGCGTGTTCAGCGGCTTCACGTATTCCGCAGGACTTCTATTTTGTTGTTGTCACAACTACTCTTAGTGGGACGTTCAATTTTCGTAACCGTCCATGGGGAGTTATTCCCTAGTTAACTGCTCACGTTGTTAGTGGACAGTTATGGCATCCAAAGGGTTGGGTTCTCTCTATATGAACTCTTCATTTTGCACTTGGTGCAGATATGAAATATATTACAGAAAAAGGGAGCAACAACAGCAAGAGAGAGTACCTCTTGTCCAAGTTTTGTCCGACGTCAAGGCGGTGACAAAGGAGCACTCTAGATGTTATATCGAGCTTGTTGGTTCCTCGGAATAAATCGACGTAAGGGTCGAATCTTTCTAGTGAGCAAAGGTGATTTTCATCACCCTGGCATGGAGTTCTTCCGACAGTTTTCTAGGTGGTCGTCAAATCTATATTCTCAGAAACTTTGTTGCAAATCGATTGAGCTTTGCTCTCTTAATAAAAGATTATTCCAAACTTGTACGGATTTCCGTAAATTCAACAATAAAACAAACATCCCCAAAGTTATTTTCTAAAGAACTATGCATCAAATATCAAGTTCGAATTTTAACTGAAAATCATACATGTTAACGAACATCATCGTGATTCGTATAAAAGATATCAATCATCAAATGTGAAACAGGATTATATATAAAAAAAGATTTTATAATTGAACAGATACAATTGTTTGTAAGAAATTGATGCCGACAATACAATAAGCCTGCTCGTTTAGAATATAACTCACCCACTGAGTGTCGAGGAAGTACCGTGTCGGATACAGATAGGACACGAAAATATAACTTTTGAGACAATACAGTTGCTTGCAATCTACCCGACGGAATAGGTGCAAGACCCTAATTTGGATCAATTCACGAACCGAACGAAAGATAACACCAAAATTAAACCCTAATTTCATGATCGGACACTGGTTCTAGTGGTGGAAACTTTTATTTTCCCCAAATCGAAACCCTGAAATTAAAATTCTCACCTTCAGGAATTGACGCTGGGTCGATCTCTTCTCTTCTTCCAGGCGATGGGAACGGAAATGAGCAGAAAGAGAGCAAATAGAATATAATAAACCCTAGATTTAGGGATATTAATGGGTCGGATCCTTTATTTATGGACAAGAAACCGTCATTTTGAAGCCAATTAACTGTACAGCTTAGGGCTGTTGAAAGGGCTGGACCGGGTTAGGCCCGGACGTGAACCCATTAGTCTTTAAGGTCTGCTTGGAATGGAAAAAAATTAAGAAAAAAATTTGAATTGCACCCAACTTTATTTATCCATATCCAAGATGTATCACACACAATTACCATAATGTATATTACCTCCTACTTTTAACGGAAACTAACAGTCAACTACTTTGACTGTTAAATTTTGACTGAAATACCCCTTCCCTCTTTCCAACCCCCTTCCTCCCTCCTCTGCCGTGTACCAAGCGTGAATTTGACTGGCCTAAAAGTCGCTACTTAAAATCAAAAAATATCGAATTTTTCATAATCACTCATAATTATATATGTATAGAACGAGAGATGGGGGAGGAATTCACGGGTGAGGATCTGGGTAGTTTTAGGTTTTGGGTTTTATGATTAATGAGTTTGGATTTTATGGTTAATGGGTTCTATTTTATTTTGTTTTTTGTTTTATTTATTCATAATTATATATAGAAAATTCTCAAAAAATAGTTAGGCACTTGAAAAAATTCTAGAAAATTTATATTTTCTCCAACAAATAATTTACAACCAAATTTATATCAATTAAAAAAATATTTACTAAATATTAATGAATATTAAATTAGTTAAATAAATCCATAAATTATATTTTCTACTTAATATTATACTGGTAGCATGCAGGGGTTCGAATAACGCAACTGGAGTGTCATGTGCGTAATATGACTAGTTAGGCTCATATCATGGATTTAGTTGGAAGCAATAGGTTGGTGTGGCGTGCTAAAATCGTACGCCACGACAAAATGGTTAATTAATTATCGTTTTCTCGTAATTGTGTCATGAAAGTTGTGCGACCAAAACAAGACATGAAATTACGAATTTGTGAGTAACAGTCATGGCAGGAGCCTAATTTGACTCGTCTAAGTCGAGCATGCTAGGTTGGTTGGAAGGAAAAGACTAGTGTTGCACTCATGTAATCCCCCTGATTTTCAAGAATTTTTAAATTTGGATTTTTCACAATTTTCTGGAATTTTCTGGGATTTTATTGTAATTAAATTCAGGTGTTTTAATTATTAAAGAATTTTTTAAATGATAATAAATAATATTAAAATTATAAAAATAATATTTTATGGTGTAAAATAAAAAACTAGACATAGGGTAATTTTCCGGAAATTTATTGGACCCCGGATGGATTTTTAAAGCCTTAAAAAGCTAATTACTTAATTAAACCAAAATAAACCGGGTTTATTTGTAATAAACCAAACCAAGTTGAACCAAACCGGTTTTATTAAACCAAATCCTTAGCGGGTCGGTTCCGGGTCCAACCCAGACCCGACCCATTAACCCGAAACCCGACCCGCATTTATTTTTGGATCGGGCCGGATCCGCAGAACAGACCCGACCCGACCCGTTGAAACCCGACCCGCAACCTCTTCTCTCCCAAACGGTTCCCGACTCTTCACCTCCCCTCCGACCGGCCAACCGCCGCCGCTTGGCCTCCCGCCGCTGCGAAACGGCCGCCGCCGGCCGCTCCCTCTTCCTCTCCCCCGCACCAGCCGCCCCTCCGCCTTCTTCTCCGGCTATATAAACCCCCGAGCTCCTTCTCCGGCCATCCCCCAAACCCTAGACCGCCTCCCCTCGCCGAGACGCCGCCACCGCACACCCGCCGTGTCTCGCCTCCCAGCTCAGCCACCGACGACCTCCTCCTTCCTCCCCCTTCTTCCCCGCCCGCAGCGGCCCAGCAGCTGACATCGACCGCGCCCCAGCCTCCGTCCAGCCTCCCGCGCGACGTCGTCCAACCTCCCGCGCGCCTGTCGCCTCTGCTCCCCGGCCGCCTCCGGCCAGCGCCGTCGACCCCAGCCTCCCTCCGGCCCCCTCCGCCTCAGCTCCGGCAGCATCCCCTAGCCCTAAACCCTAGGACACAGGACTCAAGACTCGGACACGGCCCTTCGCGTCGTGTCGGACGCGAGATATTTCGGGTTTTTTGAACCCTGTTCAGGTACGCGTATCTCCCTGCTCGTTTACCCGTTTTCATTTCCGTCAGTTGCATCACGGACCCTGCGTGATCCCCTCGGTGCCCGTGCAACCCGCTCGGTGTATCGCGTCCTGTGGTGATCGTGAACCGCGATCCAAAAACAGGAAAACCAACGCCATATTTTACCCCGGAACTGAGTGCGCCCCACCAAACGGGAGGACTTGGTCGCATGCGGTCTTCACCAATACGTGTGCGTCGTTGATACGGACGTGCGGAATTTCACAGAAGTTGATTCGGATGTGCATGCACACCGGAATCAGTGCGTATCCGCGGACATCGCCCCATATCCGACCTTTCTGAATCTTGCTGTAACTTAGTGTACACACGTCGGATCGAGACGAAACTTGCGCCATCGGACTCGTAGCAATACGATGGTCCTGTGAGCCAAGTTTGGTTCGATTCTGAGAACGTTGGCAAAATCGCGTGTTGTGGGCCCCACAGGCTCCACTCGACGGGCGATTTTGAGATTGGCTCATCGGAATCCAATTCTGGAAGTTCCGTTGGGTTCGTATCATCGTTCCTGACCTGTTGACACTAAGTTGGACTGATTTGGAGACCTTTGACCCTGACGTATTTTTCGGTGCAAAGCGGCCCACAAGTAGACCCCGCCTTAACCCAAAAATGTTATTTTTGTCCTTGTCTCCAAATTGGACTCAAGGACAGGCGTTTCTAGCTGATTAATATTTTCTGGATCTGATGGTGATGTCTATTTCAGCAACCGGAGTACTTCCTGAAATCCCAGCTGAAGCCAGAGCTACAATTGGAGCCGGAAACCCAGGCAAGTGTACCTTGCCATAATTGCAGTATAATGATTTATTTTCTCTTGATTTATTTTCTTGTGACTGTTGTAAATGATCAACCCTAGGGCCGTGTGACTTACTTAGCTTCCGAATAATAGTCGGGTGCCAACACCGTACGCGGGGTTGTGTAAGGTCAACTAGAGATGGATATCGTGACATTTACATTCTCGTACTTGCTATATCAAGTACATTATACCCAGGACACCTGACACAAATTATGAGATAGAATCTTCCTGAATATTCAAGGTGATTCTGTATAGGATACAGGATTATGACATCTTTACATGCTTAGATTTTATTCTGACTTATTGCATTAGTTGATCTTGCGTGACATGAACATTATGAAACTGTGACGTGAGATTACATTGGGTGGGGAGAGATATACCATACAAAAGGCTTGAATATATATATATAATAACTTAATGGATGTGCCTTAGACTCTGACACAGAGCTTTGGTACCGTACTGGCCCTTCGAGAAAATACTGCTATGGTTTCTTCGACACTGATCATGTAGTAGTCTCAGCCTGAGTATGACTATAACTCTCACTTGCATATCACTTAGCTGGTTATTTATTTACCCTATTTGTTTCATTTATTTCCTACACTGCATTATTTTGGCTTGAGCTTTCTTGTACCTTGCTATGTCCCCTGAGGACATGGATCCGGATTATGTCCCCAGGATTAGCAGACGAGATCTACCCTGAGGTGTATGGAACAGGAGCACTTCTCGGAACAGTACCAGTACCTGAGGACGAGGTGCTCGCTGAGGACTTCTCCTGAACATCTGCTTCTTCCATGCTCAGTTTTATGGCCAATAAAATCTTTAGTTCTTGTTTAAGTGAACTTGTGTAAACATACTTAATATCGGGTTGTTCCCCGATTTTTAATTACTTGTAACTGGATGTTGTTTATTTCTTTTGCTGATGTTGCTATCTTTATTCTGTGGATGAGATTAGTAAACCCTGACTATTGTAATACAGCTTAAGTATGCCCCGATGGATCCATTAAATTAGGTTTGTCCATCGGTGCGTGCTGCTGGCCATTGCCACGTGTATAGTCCCTCGATATTTTGGGACTGGGGCGTGACAACTCAAGATCTTAAAACCATGGTGGTTGGTTTCCAAAATTTAATTAAATTATCGAATAAATATTTAATATATAAAAAATGATTATTAATTATCGAACTAACCCTATATAAAAATTAGGGTACTCACAGGCATCATTGTGATTCATAAGACGAGAACCCTTAAGACTTTTCTGAGTAACTCATTCGACTCCGCTATCGCTAAGTTTGGATAAAATATATGTGTTTCGAGGACGCCTGAAATATGTGTATGATCCAAACTCAGTAATGAGTTAAACTCGAATGTTGTTACAAGTGAATATGTTAGATACTTTTGGACGAGTATAACGATTTAGATAAGTTAGCCTCAACCCTATATCATCATTTGTGATGAATTATAATGTACCTCGCGTTAAGCGATATATGTTCCACGCTAAGGCGCAGTAGAGACCGAGTCAGAGCTTGGATTGGATGATAGAGTCATTCAATGAGAAAAATCCAGTACACATGCGACACGGAATAAGGAAGCGAGTAGGAAGTTGTGTTCAAATGGATCTAGTGATACGGAATGATATGCTTGAGATAGATTCGATAGTTTGTGATAGAACGGTTTGCGCTCAGGAAGTCTCGAGGATGAGACTTGTTCTAAGTGGTGTATAATGTAACGACCCGTTCCGCTCAGACAGATAGCCGATTCAAATGGCGTAAGTGCGATGACCTGACCCGCTTTGCTCAGTGAGGACTCGCTTGAGGTAAATGATTCCAGACTTGGACCTTCAGGAGTTCAGACACAGACTTTCAAAGGCGCGCTCCGAGTATCGCTTGACCGAGGTGAATCATCTAAGGTGGGTGGCTACGATAAACTTGTCTTTGCTTAGCCTGGACACATAAAATATGGACGATACATGCTAGTCGCTAGGTGAATTACCCCTTGCATGCTAATAAAGAATACAAGCACCTAGTTAAAGAAATAATCTCATCTTTTATTGCTTGTGTTAGAACATGAAAATAAAACTTGGCTTATAGTTGGACCCTCGTATGCTACCTTAACTTCGTGCAAGTAGACTCCGTTAATGCTTCGCGTAGATTATTATATACTCTTCGTAGTACATCGTTTCACATGTTTACACTGCTCGTCTTAAAGATTGTGTCGCTCTATATGCCTTGTACGATTTCAATACTCTCACTAACCCTTTAGACCCATGCTAGAGTAAAGGCTTATGTTTTATTGTTTCAATGCTTGCTTGCCTTACATGCTAACTAGTACGCGCTTGTTGGTTTCAATGCTTGTCACATAATTTTATGCCACGATCAGGTAACACGATCCGTGTCTTGCATTCATATATTCACCGGAAGACTATCTAATAGTCGTTCCGTGCAAGTATGAACCTGAAAGTATTCGGAACCGTTAGGTCGTCAAGATAGTTCCCGAATGAGGGGACTGCATCCTGTCAAGTTAAGCAATACTCGTCCATGTCCTAAATTTGATGGCTCTGAGAGTCGATATATTTGTGTACAATCATGCCTTGAACTTGAACTTGTACCTGATAAGATCCTGACTCAAACTTGAACCTGATAAGATCCTGATTTGAACCTATACCAGAGGCCTGAAAGATTAGAGACTTGCATGGTCATTGACAACTTGGTGCACAAGGAAGATTTTTGAATCTCGTTCCGCGGACGGTCACCGGGGCACCGAGGCACCGGGGCCGATCCGACCGGTCGAAACATCCTTACTGTAGTCGCCTGCATCAGACAGAATGTGTGTAATGTCCCAGTTCTTGCTTGCATACCATCTTTGCCCTGAAACTACACCATCCTCTTTGGCGTCGTGCCAGTGACCTCTTGTTCATATAGATTAAGTCATCATCGCTTAGCGACAATCCGCGTATGAGTCATTGCATCGCATCTAGTAATCAGGAATACCTGAAAGAATATGAGTATAGACATATGTTCATATTTGAACACCTGAGCAATCTGTTGCAACCCATCTGAGTATAACACATCTGAGTAATTCGTGTAACTCATGCACCTGAATCAGAAACTCGCTCGTGAAACTTGTGTTTGCTTATGCGATTCCTTGGATTTTATTTTATATATTCGTGCTTGGTTTAACTTGGTTTTATCTTTAGATATGGAAGGACGAAGGGTAAGTTGGTGTCATGACCCGCACCCGAAAAATCGGGCATGAGTCGTGGGTACATCCAGCCTACGCCACAGAATCGGCGGTAGAACATTGTATGGGTCCGTTCTAGGTCACAATAACTAGGGGAAGAGTAAAGCACGATAAGATATCACAAAGAAAGAAGAACCAAAGAGAGCAATACAATATCCAAATATGCAGTCCAAGTCTAAAGTCTACAACATCTCACATGAGCAAAATAATAAAACAGTCATCCAGAATAGCAAATAGGAACAACCCAGGGAAATTCACCTAGCTGAACTAAGGTGCTAACGGTGTCTCCTCGACGGGCTCCTCCTCAATCTCTGGGTCACAACACTCCTCGACACCAGGCCCGTAAAATGTCGGGTAAAAATTCTCAGGATCCTCTGGAAAAAATATGCCCAGTCGGGACTGGAGCAAAGTACATAACTCTGAAAGCAACTCCAAATACATGGTAAGGTGTATATGACTAGCAATAGAAAAGTATACAAGATGCACAGGAAAGTAAATACAGGGTAGAACTGATAAAGTAACTGCAATGTAAAACTGGGAAATAATACAAGTAGTAGAGAAGTAACTGCATGTGAGAAAATAGGAATACTAGCTAAGTGCCTTGAGCACAAGTTCGTTATGTGATCGGCTTAGGTTACACATGAATAATCTATGATAACTCCGTTATGCGTGAGTTGCATAACCGACATACACATGAATATTGTTTACTTTGATCACATAACCAACTCCTACTCTCCTCCCCCACTAATACTCTTGGATCCAACCACGACACGCTACGTACATGATAAATAACTCGCGCACATGAAGGCGAGAGCACACGAAGCACATGATAGCACATGAGAATCAATATCCGAAGCACATGATGAAATACACGTGATAGAGTACCCGCTGAACACGGTAAGGGGGATAACATCTCATGACGGGATCCAACTAGTACCAGCTCGTGAAACAATGTGTCAGAATCAAGTATTACAGTTCTAGAACAGGTGATATATACGCTATCATGAAATGAAAACAATCAGAGGTAGGTACTCGCCTGACGTCCTGAGCAACTGATGATGATCGAGATCCGGACTGGCGTCGCAAGAACCTATTGCGAAAAGCAAGATTAAACGGGATTCTAAAGAGTTAAACTGATATAAAATAACTAAAAATAAGGTTCTAGGGTTATTCTAGGTCGAACGGGTCAAACCGGTAAATTTTGGGTCAAAAAGTCAACCTAGGTCCAAAAAGTCAATTCTGGGTCAAAACTAGGTCAAACGTTGACTTTTACGGTTAACGGGGACAATTATGGTCAACGCTAGGTCAAACTAGGGTGTCCCTAAAATTCTAGGTCAAAACTAGCTCATTAAGCTAGTAAACCCTCAAACTCGCCTCCTTGAGATACCGGGATACCCTCGGTATCCGATACCTCGACCTAAGCTACGCATACCGCCTAAAACCCACTAAAACATATGCTAGCACGCGTAAATATATACACATATACATATAAAAGCAACTCTAAACTCAAACATAGGCAATTGCTCAAAAACCTCGCTCCGATACTCAGCTATGCATATACATATATACCTAGCTATATATCTAGGCTACTATATATATGAACACATATGTATATATATATATATATATATATATATATATATATATATATATATATATATATATATATACCCACATATCTATAATATATAACCACACACAACACCAACGCACGCACAACGACCCAAACGCACATAAATACATATAAATATATAAAATATAACTCGAAAACTCTAGAACACACTCTCCGAAGCTAAACCAACGCGCGCACAAGTCCGAAACCTAGAAACCAAGTCGAAATGGCCATTCGGTCATTTCGACGAACACGTGGAGTGCGGTTCGCGAAACCTCATGAAACGTACACCAAACCTACTCGAAATCGGCCCAAAATTTATCCACAAATTCTAATCGATGTCTAGAACCTAGAAAAAATACTAACTCGTCGATTCTAGGTCCGTGGCAAAAATGCGAACGCACATAGAATCTATGACGACGAAAACTCCCAAATAGCCCGAAATGCCCAAATCTTCGCGACACGACCTCACGTGTCCGAACGGAGACACGTACTTACCCTCAAAATACCCAAGCACGTCTACCTAGGTCCGTCTAACCTAGGGAATCACCCAAAATTGGGTCAATCTCGGATTTCACCAAAAATTGACACAAAACATAATGTCAAAGTCTCCAAACACAACCAAACAAGTTCTAACTTTCTCCCACGGGTAGCCTTAAGGTCTAGGAAGGTTCTAAACCACTAATTACACTATATAATAGCAACCATTAAGAAAAAAGTTAGGGTTTACCTCTTGGGAGTTAGAATCTCAAGGCCAAAGTCTCCAAAACCCTTGAAATCACCACCCTCAAGCCTCCAAGCCTCCAAGCAAAGCCTCTACACTAAGTCTAGGCTCTACACATGTAGGTTAGGGAAAAGTATAGGGTTAGGGTTAACATAAATGGAAGAAGAAAGAGAAGAAATGGAGAACTACTTACTTGAAATGAGAGATTGGAAGAAGAAAAGAAGAAGAAAATGGAGAATGGAGTGTGAAGAAGAAGAAGAAGAAGAAGAAGAAGAAGAAGAAGAAGTGAAATGAGAATGGGGGGGAAGTGTTCGGTCATGAACCTGGGAAAGGGCAGGCCAAGTATAATATAGGGTTTACATAATGGGAAATGACTCAAATGCCCTCATTTTAGTCATCCTAACAAAGGGTTTATGTTTAGGGTTCACTAAACACTCTCTAACTAATCCAAAATAACCCAACTAACTAAAATAAAAATATAATAATTATTCTAAACCCATAAATAGGTCTGACAAGGGTGTTGGTTGTGTCTGACATGGGTACACTAGGGTCTGACATATGTCCAGACTAGCCAAAATCCTAAAATAACCAATAAAAAAATAATACAATCAACAATTAAATATAAATACAATTATTTATGAACAATACACAATTACCAAATAAAAATATAAAAAAAATCCTATTTTCTAGAATTGGGTAGTGACAAGCCTACCCTCCTTAAAATAATTTTGCCCTCGAAATTAAAAGACGAAACTAGGACAGGAATGCAAGAAAAAGAAAAAGAACCATACCTCAGGGCTCGAAAAGATAAGGGTATCGCTCGCGCATTTCATCCTCCATCTCCCAGGTCGACTCACCTAGAGAGTGATGCCTCCACGCGACGCGAACCAAGGGAATAGTCTGGTTCCTCAACACCTTCTCCCGTCGATCCAGAATCTCTACCGGCTGCTCTGGATAGCTAAGAGTAAGGCCCACCACGATCTCTGAGTGATCCAATACGTAACTGGGATCCGCCACGTACCGTCTCAACTGTGACACGTGGAACACATCATGAACTCCCTCTAGCGTAGGCGACAAATCTAGCATATACGCCACAGCGCCGACCCTCTCAGGATGCTGAAGGGTCCGACGAAACGTGGGCTAAGCTTCCCGCCTCCACCGAAGCTAATAGTGCCCTGTATCGGAGAAATCCACAGGAACACCAGATCTCCAACCTAGCACAAACAAGGTCTCAGCACTTAATCTAAAACAAGCAATCACAAGCAAATACAAGAACAAAATCTAAATTCTAAGCTATACCTCAAACTCCAAAGGTCTCCGGTGGCTATCGGCCCAATGTCGCTGCCTGTCATGTGCCACTCGAAGTCTATCTCTAATGAGCTTGACCTTCTCCGCTGCATCAACTACCATCTCCGGGCCAAGCAAAGCTCTCTCGCCTACATCATCCCATGATAACGGAGTGTGACACCTCCGTCCATACAATACCTCGAATGGTGACATCTCGATACTGGCTTGGTAGCTGTTGTTGTAAGCAAACTCTACCAAGTGCAAGTGATCCTCCCAAGAGCCTCTGAAATCCAGAACACAAGTGCAAAGCATGTCCTCAAGTGTCTGAATGGTCCTCTCTGACTGACCATCTGTCTGGGAGTGATATGCAGTACTAAACTTGAGCTGGGTGCCCAAGCTAGCCTACAGACTCCTCCAGAAATACGAAGTAAAGTGACTGTCCCGGTCTGATACTGTGCTCACAGGAACTCCATGCAGTCTGACTATCTGGCGCACATACATCTCTGCTAGTCTCTCCGTAGACGTACCCACTTTGAATGGTAGAAAGTGGGCCGATTTGGTCAACCTATCTACGATGACCCAAATCGTATTCTTCCCTCCTGGAGAACGGGGAAGTCCAGAAACAAAATCCATGGTCACATGCTCCCATTTCTACTCCGGAATAGGTAACGGCTGGAGCAAACCTCCTGGCCTCTGCCTCTCCGCCTTCACCTGCTGGCACACTAAGCATCGGGATACGAAGCGAGCTACCTCCCGTTTCATCCCGTACCACCATGCATGCTCTCTCAGATCTTTATACATCTTGTTGGCACATGGATGCATAGAGTACTAGGATTGATGCGCCTCCTGAAGAACCTCCTCGCGCAACGACCCACTCGGCACACACAACCTGGTACCGTGCCGCAATGAACCATCATCAGCAATAGTGAAGTCATCTGATAATCCAATCTGAACCTGCGCCCTGATGCTCCTCAGGGACTCATCCTCAAACTGTGTAGTCCTAATCCGGTCTACCAACTCTGACTGAATCTGCAGTCCCCACATCTGTATCTCAACTCCAGGCACTATCACCTCAATGCCCAAGCTCTCTAGATCTGCCAGAAGATAACGATTTGTAGTCAGGCACATAGCTACCGGATACCTGCTCAGCGCATCCGCAACTACGTTCGTCTTCCCTGGATGGTACTACAATAATATGTCGAAGTCTTTCATCAACTCCAACCATCTCCTCTGCCTCATGTTCAGCTCTTTTTGGGTAAACACATACTTCAAGCTCTTGTGGTCTGTGAAGATCTCCACACGCTCTCCATATAAATAGTATTTCCATAACTTCAGAGCAAAGATGACCGCTGCTAACTCTAAATCGTGGGTAGGATAGTTCTTCTCATGAGGACATAATTGCCTAGAAGCATAGGCAATCACCCTCCCATTCTGCTGCAACACACAATCCAGTCCCTTCCCCGATGCATCACTATAGATAGTGAATCCTCCAGACCCTGATGGCAACTTCAACACTGGAGCTGTCGTCAACCTCCTCTTCAGCTCATCAAAGGCGATCTGGCACTCCTCTGACCAAACAAACTCTATGTCCTTCCGGGTCAGCCTAGACAACGGCTCTGCAATCCGAGAAAAATCCTGAACAAATCTCCTGTAGTAACCTGCCAGTACAAGGAAACTCCTGATCTCTGCTACTGAACTTGGAGCACTCCATGCCTCAACTACCATGATCTTCCTCGGATCCACTGAGATCCCCTCTCCAGTCACCACATGACCAAAGAATTCAACCTTGTCAAGGAAGAACTCGCACTTCGAAAGCTTGCCGTAGAGCTTCTCCTTTCTGAGAGTCTCCAGCACTATCCTCAGATGCTCCTCATGCTCCTCTGGGGTCTTCGAATACACCAAGATGTCATCTATAAACACCACCACAAACCTGCCCAGATGCTGATGGAACACCTTGTTCATCATATTCATGAATACTGCCGGGGTATTAGTCAACCCAAACGGCATCACCATGAACTCATAATGTCCATACATGGTCTGAAAAGCTATCTTCGGAATATCCTCCCTCCTGACCTTCACCTGGTGGTAGCCTGTCCTCAGATCAATCCTGAAAAATACCCTCGCTCCGCTCAACTGATCAAAGAGATCATCAATACGCGGCAGCGGATACTTGTTCTTGATTATGAGGTTGTTCAGAGCCCTGTAGTCGATACATATCCGTATCGACCCATCTTCTTCGGCACAAAAAGTACCGGAGCACCCCACGGAGAAGAACTAGATATGATAAATCCCTTGTCCTGAAGCTCATCAACCTGCTTCTTCAACTCTATCAGCTCACTATTGCTGACTCTATAGACGTGCTAGGATATCGGCTCCGCGCCTGGCACCAAGTCTATAGAGAACTCAACATCTCTGTCCGGAGGTAACCCTGGCAACTCCTTCGGAAAGACATCCATGAACTCCGCTATCAGTGGATGTGGCAACATCGGCTCTACCACCAGGGCTCCGCAGAAGACTCCCTCGCTCTGCTCCGCTGCTCCTCTGGCAAACTCAAACTCTGGCTCACCCGACGGACTAAACAACACTCTGCCTCCACGATAATCTATACTAGCACAGTTCATACTCAACCAATCCATCTCGAGTACAATATCGTAGCTCGAAAGTGGCATAATGAGTAGGCACACACTCAACTTTCGGCCTCCCAAGGTAACTCTTCGGTCTCTGCAGACATCACTGACTAGGATGATGCCACCCCCGGTCGTGATCTTGCAGAGTCTAGCTAAAGGTTCAGCAACAAGATGGTATCTAACAGCAAAAGATACAGACACAAAACTATGGGAAGCACCGGAATCAAATAAAGCAAGTGCTGAAATAGAATCAAGAAGAACAGAACCTGAGATCACATCACCAACGGTGCAAGATACGATATCATCAATGAAGGACAATAATATTGCAAAAGAAAACAATTTCAGAAAAATTAAAGATAGCAAAAGAAATCGGGAAGGGTCCTAGTTGTGATTGAGTACACTCTCTCTCTCAGCCTATATCCTATATCCTTTCGTAGGTAGACCAAGAGACTAGACCTGCGTGGGCCGCCACCAAAAATGTGTCATGACCCGCATCCGAAAAATTGGGCATGAGTCGTGGGTACGTCCAGCCTACGCCGCAGAATCGACGGTAGAACGCTGTATGGGTCCGTTCTAGGTCACAATATCTATATCTCACAAAACCTGTCAATATAACCTCTCCAAAAGGAGAGCAACCATACAATATATATATGACTCAATCACAATAACTAGGTAAAGAGTAAAAGCACGATAATATATCACAAAGAAACAAGAACCAAAGAGAGCAATACAATATCCAAATATACAGTCCAAGTCTAAAGTCTACAACGTCTCACAGGAGCAAAATAATAAATACAGTCATCCAGAATAGCAAATGGGAACAACCCAGGAAAACCCACCTAGCTGAACTAAGGTGCTAACGGTGTCTCCTCGACGGGCTCCTCCTTAATCTCCGGGTCACAACACTCCTTGACACCGGGCTCGTAGAATATCGGACAAAAATCCTCAGTATCCTCTGAAAAAAATGTGCCCAGTCAGGACTGGAGAGAAGTACATAACTATGAAAGCAACTCCAAATACATGGTAAGGTGTATATAACTAGCAATAGAAAAGTATACAAGATGCACAGGAAAGTAAATACAGGGTAGAACTGATAAAGTAACTGCAATATAAAATTGGAGAACAATACAAGTAGTAGAGAAGTAACTGCATGTGAGAAAATAGGAATACTAGCTAAGTGCCTTGAGCACAAGTTCGTTATGTGATCGGCTTAGGTTGCACATGAATAATCTACGATAACTCCGTTATGCGTGAGTTGCATAACCGACATACACATGAATAATGTTTGGCTTTGATCACATAACCAACTCCTACTCCCCTCCCCCACTAATACTCTTGGATCCAACCACGATACACTACGTACATGATAAATAACTCGCGCATATGAAGGCGAGAGCACACGAAGCACATGATAGCACATGATAATCAATACCCGAAGCACATGATGAAATACACGTGATAGAGTACCCGCTGAACACGGTAAGGGGGATAACATCTCATGACGGGATCCAACTAGTACCAGCTCGTGAAACAATGTGTCAGAATCAAGTATTACAGTTCTAGAACAGGTGATATATACGCTATCATGAAATAAAAACAATCAGAGGTAGGTACTCGCCTGACGTCCTGAGCAACTGATGAGGATCGAGATCCGGACTGGCGTCACAAGAACCTATTATGAAAAGTAAGATTAAACGGGGTTCTAAAGAGTTAAACTGATATAAAATAACTAAAAACAAGGTTCTAGGGTTATTCTAGGTCGAACGGGTCAAACCGATAAAATTCGGATCAAAAAGTCAAACCGGAGTCCAAAAAGTCAACTCTAGGTCAAAACTATGTCAAATGTTGACTTTTACGATCAACGGGAACAATTATGGTCAACGCTAGGTCAAACTAGGGTGCCCCTAAAATTCTAGGTCAAAACTAGCTCATTAAGCTAGTAAACCCTCAAACTCGCCTCCTTGAGATACCGGGATACCCTCGGTATCCGATACCTCGACCTAAGCTACGCACCCCGCCTAAAACCCACTAAAACATATGCTAGCACGCGTAAATATATACACATATACATATAAAAGTAACTCTAAACTCAAACCTAGGCAATTGCTCAAAAACCTCGCTCCGATACTCAGTATATCAAGGTATTGAGATACCTTGATATCTCAAGGTATTGAGATATCCCGCTAACCCTCTCTAACACTACCCATCTAGCTAACTATCTATGCATATACATATATACCTAGCTATATATCTAGGCTACTATATATATAAACACATATGTATTTATATATACCCACATATCTATAATATATAACCACATACAACACCAACGCACGCACAACGACCCAAACGCACATAAATACATATAAATATATAAAATATAACTCGAAAACTCTAGCACACACTCCCCGAAGCTAAACCAACGCGCGCACAAGCCAGAAACCTAGAAACCAAGTCGAAATGGCCATTAGGTCATTTCGACGAACACGTGGAGTGCGGTTCGCGAAACCTCGTGAAACGTACACCAAACCTATTCGGAATCGGCCCAAAATTTATCCACGGGTTCTAATCGATGTCTAGAACCTAGAAAAAATGATAACTCGTCGATTCTAGATCCGTGGCAAAAACACGCACGTACATAGAACCTACGACGACGAAAACCCCCAAATCATCCGAAACGCCCAAATCTTCGCGACACGACCTCACGTGTCCGAATGGAGACACGTACTTACCCTCAAGACACCCAAGCACATCTACCTAGGTCTGTCTAACCTAGGACATCACCCAAAATTGGGCCAATCTCGAATTTCACCCAAAATTGACACAAAACCTAATGTCAAAGTCTCCAAACACAACCAAACAAGTTCTAACTTCCTCCCACAGGTAGCCTTAAGGTATAGGAAGGTTCTAAAACAGTAATTATACTATATAATAGCAACCACTAAGAGTAAAGTTAGGGTTTACCTATTGGGAGTTGGAATCCCAAGGCCAAAGTCTCCAAAACCCTTGAAATCACCACCCTCAAGCCTCCAAGCCTCCAAGCAAAGCCTCTATACTAAGTCTAGGCTCTACACACCTAGGTTATGGAAAAGTATAGGATTAGGGTTAACATTAATGGAAGAAGAAAGAGAAGAAATGGAGAACTAAAGAGAAGAAATGGAGAACTACTTACTTGAAATGAGAGATTGGAAGAAGAAAAGAAGAAGAAAATGGAGAATGGAGTGTGGAGAAGAAGAAGAAGAAGAAGAAGAAGAAGAAGAAGTGAAATGAGAATGGGGGAAAGTGTTCGGTCATGAACCTGGGAAAGGGCCGGCCAAGTGTAATATAGGGTTTACATAATAGAAAATGACTAAAATGCCCTCATTTTAGTCATCCTAACAAAGGGTTTATGTTTAGGGTTCACTAAACACTCTCTAACTAATCCAAAACAACCCAACTAACTAAAATAAAAATATAATAATTATTCTAAACCCATAAATAGGTCTGACAAGGGTGTTGGTTGGATCTAACATGAGTCCACTAGGGTCTGACATGGGTCCAGACTAGCCAAAACCCTAAAATAACCAATAAAAGAAATAATACAATCAACAATTAAATATAAATACAATTATTTATGAACAATACACAATTACCAAATAAATAAATAAAATCATATTTTCTAGAATTGGGTAGTGACAGTTGGTAAGTTTTACCATGTTCATTTTATATTGCACGGCGTACTTCCACACGAGTTAGGCTTGTATATTATGCCATGAAACTGATTCTAAGGCAAGACTAGAAAGACAACTTAATAGATGGTGCACGGAACCTATATAACGTGTTTGGATTTGTTGAGCGGGCGAGAAGCCTCCCCACCAGTACATTCATGTACTGATAACCCACCAAATTGCTTGCAGGGTGCGAAAGAACCTCGTTCGATGCGGAAACCCTTTCGTGCGAGCTATGGCATGGAGTTTGCTCTAGAGCCTTGGAGCGTTACGTTCGGAGCTGAAGCGCATATACAAGACATAATGTTGGAACATCGCCTATGTATCATTCCATGTTGTAAGCCACTTGGCATACATTTATTGTTTCGAGAGAGAGGGCTTGAGCGACTTGTAATCTCGACCTAGCGTCGCTTGTAACACTGATTCAATATCAATAAAGTACATGTTTTACTACCATAATTGTGTTCATTTCAATGCTTCCGCTATGACGACTATATGAACTTGTTACCAATCGCCTGTTCGTTTCTTACTCCGTTGCATACGGACTATCTGTGCGACTCTGTGGCTTAGCTATTTTTTCGCATGTTCGGATTCATGGCCTTGTACAGACGCAGCTTGTGCTTGTGCGGCATCACGTCCTGATAGGCACGATCGTCCCGCGTGAGCGCTGGCGCGGTGATTCGCGCCTAGCGGGGACGGCCGATCCTGCGGGAGATCGGGACGTGACAGTACAACTACAATCTAGGCTTATACGGCATCACGCCCGTGGCTACTTTCGGTTCTTCGGAATCGGGACGTGACATCAGTGGTTCATAGGTCATACCACAAGCACACAAGCCTCTAACCCTCCCACCATGACTCCTGCACCTGCCACCATGACTCCTGCACCTGTAGTTGATCTTCTTGCTTGCAGTGCCTTGCTTGCAACTCTAAAGTATTGCAAACTCGAGCCAAGCACAGCTGCTTGTTGTACCTACTGCAAATTGACTGTATATCAAATTACAGTAACTTCTATCTGTAAATTTTCCAACAATTAAATGATCCAAAATTTGAATAAATAATACTCAATTACGATAAATGACTAGGTTGTCTTAGTTTAACACCTCACTTTGCCTTATTTGGTGATCCATCCCATTAAAGCATTTGACAGCCTCTCGGATGTGCAATGCACAAAATTGCTCATATTAGTACTTTGACAGGTCCTTTATGCATGGACTCGCTTGTCCTGTGCACAAAACTGCTCCCTTCCAAGTGAAAATTTTTGTATGTACAAAAACAAGTAGATCTACAGCACTAGGCCACATCAGTAAGTTCAGTTCATCTAGTTCTAGCACAGTTGCAAACTGGCTTACAGAACAAGAACAGCCTTGGTTGAACAAGTTACACTTCATGGAAGTAAAGTTGTCGCAATGACAGACTAGAAATCAAACTTTAAAACAATGAACACAATTTGCCCCATCAAAACTTAGATATTGGAACTAAAAAAAAATATTAAAATAGCAACAAATTATGAATTGGAACCAAAACGAACATTCATTCTAATTAGGCCAAAAATTAAACTTTAAATTATGAATTTGAACCAAAACGATCATTCTAATTAGGCCAAAAATCAAATTTTTAATTAAAATTGGCAGGGACCGCGCGAACGCGTATTCCTTCAGCAACAAATTATGACGTTCACTCTCCCACTTGGGGAGATGATAGACTTGTACCCCTCCAGTGTGCAATGGAGGCCACCGACCTAGGCCTGGACATTCATGATCACCCAAAGACCCCACCCAGGTAAGTATGGTCTAAAGTCGTCCAACCATCTCTACTTATACAACCACCAACACCCACACACAGACATCTAGCATAGCCGATGTGGGACTAAAACAACTCACCTACATCGCCAGTCCCCTCACTGCTGTTCAGTTGTTGAAGGTGCCCATGTCGATTCAAACTGTTCAATGGAGACGTACGCGTTATGTACTACTCGATGCACCCCGAGATTTGCGTTTATGTACTACTTGATGTCGGGATTGTTTCTTTAGGTTAAGTTGAGATTTATAACCATCGCACTAACTAATTAGACATTGTGAGTCTAGACTATAACCTCAAAGCAGTTTACAGCATGTAAACATTTTTCGTTCAATTTTCTTTGTCGAATTGACCGAAAAATGAACGTCCAATATCGGTATCAGTCTACATCGGATCAGAATATGTTAAATCGTATATGTATCGTACGTATCAATATCGGCCAATACTTCAAATTATGGTTCATACGAAACAACAATAATTTATTTGGTGATCCATCCCATTAGCATTTTGGCAGTCTCGGATGTGCGATGCACAAAACTGCTCATATTAGTACACTTTGACAGGTCTTTATGCATGGACTCGCTTGTCCTATGCAAAAAACTGCTCCCTTCCAAGTGGCAATTTGTGATGTCTGAAACTAATATATCGACACCACTGTGCTACATCAGTGAGTTCAATTCATCTAGTTCTAGCACAGTCAGGCAACGTGTACAAACTGGTTTACAGAACAAGAACAGCCTTGGTTGAACAAGTTCGCTTAATGTTACCATAACGAGGCAAGGTTGTCTTAGATTAACACCTCACTATGCCTTATTTATGATCCATCCCATTAACAAAACTGATCATATTAGTACACTTTGACTAGTCTTTATGCATGGACTCTCATCCTACGCACAGAACTGTTCGACAGATCTCTGCTACATCAGTCATAAATTGAAACTAAAAAACAACATTGACAGCACTCTGCTACATCAGTTATAAATTAGAACTAAAAAACAATATTGAAATAAAATTAATTTATGCACAGGAACCAAAACCAATATTCAAACTTGGCAAATAATCAAAATTTATTAATCAAAACTTCTGATCAAGGCACATCCATCTTATAGATGTGAAAGCTATTGATTAAAGAGCATAGGAAGTACATGTTTTCATATAGATTATGCCAATTGATCTACCCAGTACAAGTTTATATCAAACTAGTTCCTTCTGGATGATGATAGTGGCTGCGTGCATTTCAGCAGACTTCAACATGACTATGGAGCAATTCTATTTCCTATATAGGAAAATAAGCACAGGGCAAGCTGGCCGATTGGGCACCTCAAATTTACAGCTAATCCAACTCTCCATTGGCAGAGTAGCAGCAAACGACTGGATGGTTTCTAGTTCATCCCTGAAAAGTAAAGTATAGAATAAACATTTATTATAAATATATTTCTCCAGCAACAAACAGATTTGGGTCTTAACCTCATAAGCTAATTACTTGGGCTTGAGGGCATATACTATAAGGTTGGTAGAAATGTAAAAATAAGGGACCAACTCATAGTTAGGGCGGTGAAAAGGTCGAGTTCAGTCGGATTCATGTAAAACCAGGAGCTTTTTTTAACACCTGAAGCCAGTTTTTATTGAAACAAAAAAAATTTCACATTCATATGTCGTAATTAAACCCAATCAGAATCTCATTCGGGTTTCCTTTTCGACTTCCACACCGGATAAAAAAACCAGGGTCAGGTTAACAGGTTATTGTTTACCATTGACAGGCACAGGCCTAGTCATAGCTGTGGCAACTTGCTAATTGAGACTTTATTTCATAGAAGTTGGAAAATCAAATTCATTCTTTAGATACTTTTATATAGAAAGGATTTTATTCCATGACGATAGGCGCCATTATGAAGCAGATATTTTACCTCCCGCCAGGATGACCGACATAAACCACCAGGCTAATAAGTCCCCCTGCAATTAAAATTCTACTTGACGCCTCCAATGCTAATAATGTTGTTGGTGGTCTGGTAATAACAGCCTTATCTCCTCCTGGAAGATAGCCCAAGTTGAATGCTACAAGCCTGGTAATTATTCCCAGAAATCATATAAGAAACACGAGCACATGTATTACATAAAGTTTCTATTCTAGAGGATTAAATAGTTGTTACATACAGGATAAACCTTTGGATTAAACGAGTTCAGTAGACTGAGATAAAATATAAACCATAGGCATAAAATATAACCATAGGCAAAGACTTGCTTTTATTACTCTACTCACAATTATCTGCAATCTTTGTCATTTTTTGCTACTAAAAGCAACCTCAGCCTGAACCCAATATTTGTGATGCATCACCAACAGGAAAGGGATGAAGGCTACAGTTTTTCTTGTTTCCTTGTATGTCAGCCAGACATTAGCCTTCCACCTTCCCAGTATATATGCACTGATCATTATATATGTGTTGTTTGTCCGAGCTTATAACCGGAGGTTAACCGTACATCTTTCCTACCAATAACTTAGATAAAGGGATGTCAAGTCTGTAGCCAGATGTGACTGCAAGACAAGGGGGCCTATGATTCATGTGGCCTGTCCATCAAGCGTGTTGAAGGTTAAGGAGCACCGAGCGGGGTTAGTAAGGTGCAATGGTAGCCAATGTTACCATGGATACATGATTCTTGTCGGAATTACAACAGGCAGCAAGAAAAGAAGAGACTCTAGATAATTTCTATGGATATCACCATGTACTACCGGAGTCCTGGATTGCAAATCATCTAATACATTGTTGAAGGATGGATCAGAGGGAGTGAACAATGGGTATGTTCACAAAGTTCTGGCACACAGATCCATCTGATCCTCTCCAGTGCAAGACAAGGGGGCCTATGTTTCATCTGATCCTCTCCATTGTTCTAAGAGAGAAAATGAGGAAAGAGAATGCAAGAGCTTAATCCCTAGGTTGTACCTCATCTGTATTTATATTAATATGCATGATGATAAATTCACCCACAATTACTTCATTGTACCCACATAAGATAAATAACAATAATAATTCTAACAATAGACAATTTGGTAATATAGAAATTGCAAATTGCAAGGTTAATACAAATTCCAAGGTGCAAAGAAGATTGAGAATGAACAATAAGGAAAGCAATTGATGGTCAATATATTGGCAAAGAGTATGGTCACGGATTAACTACTTTGTGAAGAAGAAATGGGATTTGCAAGGTGTCTAGTACAAAAAAAATATTGTAATGCATTTAAGAATGTCATATACAAGCAAAGTTATAACTCTCCTCAATATGCAAGTTGATCCAAAATAGAGTTGGATGCATATAGAGAGAAATTAAGAAACAAACTCGAGGGAGACAATGAGAGGACATAACTTACAAATTTAAATAAAACCTTAAAAGTGAAATTGTAAAACAACTATTTTTATTAGGTTTCATAGATCAATGACAACAGATTGATCCAAAATCCCACTATATCAAATAGATGGTGCCATAAGAAGAGCATCCCGAAGCCACAAGGATCCCACTAAAGCATGGTCCGAGGGTCAGAGTGTACACAGCCTTAACCACCACCAACTCAACCCTCCCCCCCCCACCCCCCCCCCACCCAAATCCCAATTATTGGTCTCAAACCCACCTCCTCCATAGTCCCCACAGGTTTACTAATAACAATAACAAAGAACTCAAGTTGTAAAGATTCATAATACCTGACAAGAGTGTCTCTCGGGACTACATCCTCCATCTTGCTATGACACAAGGAGAAGAGCTTAACCATCTTTTTCTACAAGAGAACAGAAACTTGACAGCTTAGTAACCCGATAGCGAGGTATAACAGAAGATAACTCTTTAAGAAAGGGGGAATCAAAACTATTAAGTTTCCATTAATCATGACATAGAACTATGGAGGAAAAGAGGAAAAGTATATTTACTATTGAAATTAATTTGTACTATCTTGTGAATATATCAAAAGGTATAAAACCAGTCACCAAGTGAAATTAATTCACTTCTAAAGACTATCATCAAAATGTTGCCCCTCTTTTGTCCAATGTCCAATAAAACACAAAACTGCAGTTGCAATTGTAGTACCTCACTACTATCAACTGACATTTCCAGTAAAGAAGAAGTGGTCTCTAGAGCAGAATTCTGAATGTCCATACCATAGACACAACCCATTCCTGATTCATCGACTACCAATTTCAGCAGTGCCAAAGTGTCATGGCCATTGCCACATGTAGCATCAATCACCGTATCACCTTTCTGAATAATACTCTTCCACACTCTGATAAGTCAGAGTGAAAAATGAAAAGAGGAACAACAAAAATGTCAGTACCAAATATTTGCTTGCTATTATAGAGATATTTATCTAACAACATACAATGGTTCTAACCACTCCAAGAATTTTGTTAATAAACAAACAACCCAATTTATTCCTTCACTCATAAAGGCAGAATGTTCTACCAAGAATAGAACGAATACTTTCACACAACAAAGTGCTAGATGCAAATTATAGCTAAAAGGACAGTTTCCTGTGACCACTCTAAATATTGAGGACTACGGCTTTCTTGGTGCAGCTGTTGTCCTCGTTGTGGTTTTGCTAAACTAAAAAAAAAAAAAATTTAATGTTACACACTATTAATTGGCCAAACATTTAAAAATTCTGGAATATCATATTGCTAGTTGCAAAATTAGGATTTTTGAAGTTAAGGATGCTATGAAACAAAAAGTTAGGACCTAATGATACTCCTACTATGGTTAGGAAATGTTTAGGAGAATGGATTGATGTGGGTAACTAATTTACTCCAGCCAAATTCTAAGGAATAGAAAAATGTCAGATATATTAAAATTTTATTTTAGTACATATATCTAAAACAAGGTACACAGTTGTACATAACTACGTATAACAACAAGGAACTGATTGATGTAGGATATGATCGCCCATGTCTCGTCCCCAAAGTGACGCAAAGATGGTTGGAAGTGATGTTGCATGATCGTGATCATGCAAAACATATTTGTAATAAGAGAAAGTAAGTTTTCTCTATATCAAATATTTTCTAAAATGTGTATATATAACCTTGTTCATAAAGTACACATCCTAAATTTTCTAAAAAGGCTGTACTCCGAATCCATATTGTGTCCGGGTCCGTGCACGAGCGTGCGCGAGCAACCGAGACTAGATCAAAGCCCCTACCATTTTTTATCTAATCTAATTAGGTAAGAACTGCTAAGCTTGATTTATATGATCCACAAGTTCCGATTAAATAAAGTTGCAACTTCACTGACTCACTCATGATTCATAAGTTGGTTTTACAAATTAATGTAAGAAGACTATCTTCCCTATTCAAAATTTGAAGGGTTCTTAGACAACTTGTGCTCAGCACCCTATTCAGAATCGTGCTACACGGCAAGTGAAATTGGTTAACACTTGCCTCTATTTATATTTCAACTAAGATTCAACAATTCCAAAGACTCCAGCTCTTTTTAAGGCTGGTGCAGGTATGGTGATGCGGATATGGTGGGAAAATTAATTGCCACTGATTCACGTCATATATCAAATAGTATAAAATAGAACCATAGTAGTCAAAGGCGTGCCTCGTGCAAAGCGCACCATCTGCGCCTCACATCTGTAATCCAACCTCTCCTCGAAGAATCTAATGTGAGAGTATGATTAAAACTAATTTATTTTCCCTGCCCGTATCCACTTTTCTTTCATTTTTTAAACATGAAATATAAAACGAATGTGTCCATGCATTTCTTCTTCTTCCTTTTACTCTCAGATATTGAATCAGACAAGTTGTTTTTTGTGGAGTAGAAAAATATTGAAAATATTGGAGAAGACATAATCTCTTTTTCAATTTGTTTTCAATACTTATTACTTGTATAGTTATATGTACTTCTTCCTCAAAAAAATTTCCACACAATCCCATGGTCTTCAATATTTATCCATGATTGTTCCACAATAGTTAGCTTCCTTTTCCTTATTTCCATTCCTTGTCTTTTATTTTCTTCCATGCAGACGGGGTCTTCAACATATATATACACAGTCACTAAGTTACAAGAGATAAAATTGACAACATACTTCAAACATAAAAGTAGAAAGTCAATCAACTGAATACTTGTTGCCAAATGCTAACGAGTATTAAAGTTTTTTTTTTTCACCTTTATGGCAAATGACAAGAATTGTACAAGCATTAAGTTAAGGCAGCAGAGTTTCACCATTCCCACTAATCATGTAATCCATATTAAGAGGATACGTTAACCCTTTTGTCAAACACTACCTTAATTACTGCTTAAGTAGTATAATGAACCATATATTAGAAACCTAATCTAATTATCTAATTGTCACAAGAATAGTTAGTCATTCTACTCTTTCAAGAACTCCGACTAAATTTAATCAGAAAAAAAAAATACTCGAAATGTACCTATGGCTGTGAATGTGTGTGGTTCTGCTCAAATTCATAAAAAAGCTGAGCCCAACCAAGGATATTTTGGTTTTCGTGTTTTGACCCGAAACCGACCCAAAATTCTTCATAAAAAATGGCTTTTCTGATCTAAAAATACCAGAACCCAACCCAAAATCATTAGTCGGCTTTCATATACTATAAATGAATCCAACCAAGATTCGCTAAGGTTCTCCTTTTTAATATTCAAAGCCAGATTTTTAATTGAAAAAAATGGGCCATGCAAACGGTTACCAGTAGGGATGTTATTTAGACCTGACGAACTGAGCTGGTCCTGGATGCAAACCTGACTGGACCAACTTTGGGCAGAAATGGTCTAGTTGCCAAAGGCCCAAAAGTAGATCCAATTCTCATAACAGGGAGGGTCAAGGTCCATATAAATCCTATCCAGCTAGAAGTCCTCCTAATGCAAAAATAATTAGAGAAAGTATATGGATAATAGGATGTTAGTTACCTTTTTATATAGATTGTAGTGAAATACTTGGATTATACAAACTCGACCAACAAATTTATGATGAACGGGAAGATACAGTCTCTATGTAGAGGACTCGGAACTGAATCTTATATGGGTAGATCTCAGGTCCAAAACTTGGACCTGAATGAGTTACGGATCTCGATTCGGGTCCGTGAATAACACTATCCAGATTTCAGATCCGACATAATCTGATAGCAGCCCTCTCATTGGTAATTTGGCAGGCCTGTTGTCAAGTCGGGGCCACGATAGTGCTAGTAGCCTAGTCCCCAGGCTAGACCTGTCAAAATCCAGGTTGCAACTGAAACCTACCTGTATAGGCTTCTAGTCCGGTCCAGTCCGGTCCTGGACCGCTACTACGGTGCAAGTACCGTATATGTTCGTTACAAAACTCCGTTCAGGTCCAAATATTTCACTACAATCTATACAAAAATATACTAAAATCATATCATTATTATCTCTACATTTTGCATTGTGACTGCACGTCTGGTATTGGTCTGATAGGATTTATGTGGACCTGAACCCTGCACGTTTCGAAGATGGGTTCTACTTCTCAGGCCGGAACCATATTGTACGGGTAAGGATACCAGCAGTAATTAATTATCATTTTTTACCATTGGATATGAGTGGAATGTACCTACGAATGAGCCACCTCCGTCGCCCTTCTCTTCCCGGTGATGAACCCCATCAAAGCTTCTTCAGAACCTGATGATCAAAAAATAAGAAGTAAACTTTATGAAAAAGCAAATTCTAGGAAGTCGCTGCCATGTTCATATAACGTCGTGTCGGACACGTGTCCCTGTCCGTGAGTATTACCGGCGACTGGGAACGGATGGGCAGAAGCTTGAATCCTTCTGGAAGAAGGGAAATTAGGGTTAGGGGTCCTCCGGAGAGGAGAGGGACGAGGAAGAGAGTAGAGGTTTCTGCGGAAGGGGAGGGAAATTAGGGTTAGGGTTTCCATTGAGGGTTTCAGGAGTGAGGAAGAGAGGAAGATTGATGTGGCCATTTTCTAATGGAATATTGTCGCTTGAAAGAGAGGATGATCCACTGGCGGATCCATACATATGTAGGGGTTGCATTCGGAGCCAGATAATCCACTTCCGATCCGGATCAGAATCCGATCACACTATTTGATGCTTTGCAGGTATTTTGAAAAGTAAACAATTGTTTCTTAATTTTTTTTAGTAATTATCTAATTACTTATGTTAAAATTAATAAACAATTCTAATCAGTAGAAATACATAAGAATAGTTTTTTTTTTAGAACTTTCATGATGAAGTCTAAAAATTTTTATATTATACTAGCAAATTTATGTGTGTTATAAGTAAAATATTTTTTCTATTATTCTTAAAAAATAATTTAAATATTTAAATTTATATCTGTTATATATATATATATATATATATATATATATATATATATATATATATATATATATATATATATATATATATATATATATATAAAATAAATAGAGCATTTAATTTATTTATTTATTTTTTTAAAGAGAAGTTTGAGAAATTAATCAGTGGAACGAGCTCATCATAGGGGTGACCCTGGTCCAGGACAGGACAGACTGGACGACGGTCCAGGACCCAAAGATTAAAAGAACACCAATGTGAACGTATCTAAAATAGAACAAGTATGTATTGTACAATGGGTCATCATTAACACAAAACAGTAGCGATGTAGTGGTTATCATGCTAGACTTTTTGCGGTAATATTGTTTTTGTGGCCCCCATAAGGTTAGAGTCGATCATGCTCACCACATGACAGTGGTAAATGGTGAGTCCGTCAAATGATATAATGACACATGGTAATATATTACTATTTTTTTTTATGTGTGTGTGTGTGTGTGTATATATATATATATATATATATATATATATATATATATATATAATGAGGCTTCAAATTTGAGCCGTCTAAGCCGTTTGTAAATGATCAACTATTTATTAAAAAATTTAATATTATGTAAAAGAACAAATATTAAAAAAATATTAAAAATTTATTATAAATAATGCTATGGGGAATGAACTTGACAAACCAAGGAGAATGCCTACCGCCTTAAGCATACGAGCTAGAAGAGATGTTTGGCATAGTTATATGATATTATGTAGTTAAACAATTAGTAAAAATGTATATGGCAGTGTTATAGGAATCCACATGGACAATTAGTTAAAATTTATATGTAGTTAAACAAGTAGTTATATATATATATATATATATATATATATATATATATATATATATATATATATTCTACAGTACGTTAGTGGGTTAGCTCCCTATGTAGAAATCCACACGAACTTGCACTTAGGGATATAAAATAAATAATTATAGGTCAGTGCTTCCACGTGGGATCGAACCCACCTAACCATAAAGGTTGTCGCCCTCCTTAACCACTTTAGCTAGACGAGGAAAAATTATTCAATGGCCACGGCTCATGGTGAACCTTGATCCCTACCAAATAATATAATGACACATGACCTATATTTATCTTTCTTTAATTTAGACTTGCATAAAATAATAAAAAAATTAGTCAAACGTTGATAATTTAACAATTTGTTTAATTTTTTGACAAAACTTTGAAATACAACAAACATATGTATATTTATTTTTAATATAATTTAACCACGATTCTAACTTTGGACTCGATATATTAAACATTAACAATAGCCTAATCGAATAAACCGAATAGAATAGTCGATTCGGTTATGGTTTTGGATTTTTATAATTTCGATTTATTAGAACTTTTACTATTTCGATTGGATTGAAACCAAATGTTCACCTCTAGTTTAGTGCCACATTGGAAAGGAAGATGGAATGAGTTTTTTTTTAGAATATTTATAAAGGTACTACAAAAGTTACTCCTGACTGATCAATTTTTTTATTTACAAGTTTAGCAATGAAATTTTTTACTCGGGATTGTCAAAATTTTCTTTAGGATTGTCCCATTTTTTTACTAAACAGTCATTCTAATAGGTAGAGCTGTAAAAAAATTTGTCAGTCCTTTCAATAGGTAAATTTTTTCATAAATTCTGGATCCAGTTAGGACTGTAAAAAGTTTCTATAGTCATGTATGTATAAATTTCTATCAGTCCTGATGTTGTCAGGACTGTAGAAAATTTATACAGTCCTGAGTCTTCCCAGTCACGACTGTCGACTGGAATCCGAAGTTCGAAATCCTATAATGGATTCGAAACTTTAGAAATTTGTCGAAAAGTTCATCCTAAACCTATTTTATATTACTACATTATGATATTTCAGCATTAACAAGGATTGGGAAGAAGTTAAATTTGTTGAAGCGAAGGAAAGGAGGAAATAATTTTGAAGAGAGGGAGAGAGAGAGAGAGAGTGTAAAAAATAGAATGATTGAGTTAGGGGGAGGGGGTGGTTAGCCCCTAGTAAGTTTTTGGCCGTCCCGAATAAAAGTTTCACAAAAATGGACTAGTCTCGACACTGGACTAGCCCCGAGTAACTTGTGTAAATACTCTTCCTTTATTATGGACTCTCTCTTGAAGTGATGTGGGCTTTTGTTGGAAAACACACGTCTCACCGGGCCAGGTTCTGTTGACTCGTGAGAATGTCGGGCCGAGTTGGGCCTCCTTTGGGCCCGTCTTATCCCGAATAGTGAAACCTAAGTGCATGCTTCTTTCTTTCCCATCAAACTTGTCTAATTTTTTACTTACTGTTTGCAAATCCTATTCGATTTTTAGCACTGGCAGTGTTTTTTTACAATATTTAGGCTAATATTTATAATAATGCATTGGCAATTAAGCATCCGCGCGTATGAATGACTAAATTATATACCTACAAAACTTTGTAAGATTAAGACATGTTGCGATCGACCACACAAAATATATACTGGTTAATTAATTATACGTACACGAGAGATTTAAGTAACTACTTGTACATACGTATCTGTGTATCGTAAATTAATATAGCTAACTATATAAACTATATATGGGGGCAATGAAACGTGAAGAAGAACAGTACTCTATTGTTGTAATCATTCTATGCCAATTTCTTCGGACACCAACCAACCCAACTGCATGTGCACATTGGTCATGAAATCCCTGTTCCTTCACGTACTACTTTTATGAACAACTACATATTGTTAATTTGATATTCTAAATTCTAAAATCATACAACTTGACAACTCAACCATTGAACATTTTCATATTGACATCATCCGTTAGTCATGGGTTAACTTTTTCGTTAAAAAAAATGGACTAAATTAAACGCTCCGACCACCCCGTCCCGTTCCCGCCGTTGTAATCCACTGCTGCCACCCACTGTCACATCTCCGTTGACGAGGAGAGAGAAAGACTAGGGGGAATGCTTGAGGATAATTTGATCACTTAGTATTTTCTGTTAATTAACACTGCTATGATATTAAGTTGTACAATTATAGTTGATATATCAAGTTGTCTAGTTTTAAAGTTTATGATATTAAGTTAAAAAAACTAAAATAGTTAAGAGTATGAAATTAAAATTAAGCCATTTTTATTTAATAGACTAATTCATTTATTGAAAAGCTCTAAACCAGACCTGATGGAGTGTGCATGCAGTGAGAGTATTTTATAGACTACCTAACTTGCTCAGCTAACCAGAGTTCGTTTACTCTTCTTTCGTTGGGCATTTATAAGTTTTTGAAAAATAAATAAATAAAATTATATTCCTACTTGCTCGCAACAGTGACCACTAACAAGTGGGCCATATTGTCTACTTCTTCTATTTAGACAATATTTGTTACATGTAGCATTTATTGTGTACATGCATTGCACTTACGTTAAAAATTTATTGAAAAATAAGAAAATGTCTTCCACCTTAACCACGAGTCAGAGATATTTGATCTTACTTAGGTAATATTGTATAATTAAATAATTAGTTAAAATTTATTTATTTATTTTAATTTTAGTTATGTAAGAATATATAAACGACTTATTTTGAACCGTTTTAAAATCTATTTATAAAAGTAGAAATACTTATAAACAAAAGTATTAGACAATATCTCGTAGCATTTATTGTTATAAACAAAAAAAATTATATACGTATTTTCTTGCACTTAAACGGGAGTAATTAGAAAATATTTGTTGCATGTAGAATAATTTATCTTCTACTAATATAATGCTGCTTAGAAGTGGTTCCAAATTGAGCCGTCTAAATCGTATGTATATCATAAATCAATTAATTTAAAAAGTAAAAAAAAATTTTAAGTACTAACTATAGTTGTTTTCTCAAGTATTTGAAAAAAAAAAAATTTAAACCTAAAATCATCCTACCTATCAGAACATATATAGATAAAAAAAGATTTTAAAATTTAAATTATATTTAAACTAACTAAATGATATTATCTAAGTAAACACATATAAAAAAAATTAAAAAATATATTTATAATAAATCATAACTAAAATATATTCAAATTATATTTAAAATATTCTAACATAATTTAAATTTCTATATTTCAATAATAATGTAGATATTTTTTTCTTTTCTTTTTTACGTGCAACGCATGTGAAAGTACTAATTATTATAAAGTGGTACATATATTCTTTTGTTTGGTTGTATATAAATAAATGTTGCACACATAATTTACAAATAGGGTAATTTGATTAGGGCAATTATAAATGTTGGTTGCGACTTTTATTGTTGTAGAAATAATTTTATTGTATTGGTTATGACTTTGTCAGGTAAAGTACAAAATTTTGTTTCTTCGATTTGTCTCGTTAGCAAAATAAGACTCGATAGACAAATATAGCAATTTAACCCTCCCGCAATATATGGCTCGATCAAAATGTCCCATATCGTTTACCGTCAGATTTGACCGTTAGAGGCTGTTTTAAAAATAAATAAAAAATACCCAAAATATCCTCCCCTCATCCTCATTCATCCTTCTCCCCTCCCTCACTCCCCACCTGTCGCGGTGGTGGCAGCACCCCCCCCCCCCCCCCCCCCCCCCCTCCCCTCCCTCCTTCCCGTGCGGCCACCTTCCTCCTCCCCGCAGCCCCCTCCCCTCTCCCAACCGGAGAGAGAGGAGGAAGAGAGGTAAAATCATCTTTTCAGACGTATTTTACCGTGACAGATTTTAAAATGGATACAAATTGAACCAAAATAAAAATACGAATTTTTTTAAAAGCATAAATCTTTAAATACAAAAATACAAATTTATGGAAAATATTTTTGCACTTTATCCTGACTTTGTCTAAAGAGAATAAAATTTATCTAATTCATTATTAGTAGAACTATTAGTCAGCGTTCCGAAATTACGGGAAGAATGGGTGGAAACGTTCAGGAAAGATAGTACCAAGCAAAACCCAAATTCAATCATATGATTTCTTGGACTTTGGGCCTCCTCCAACCGCGACTATTGGCTTGGGGCTCAGCTTGGTCGCACGCACGCACGCACGCACGCACGCATGCACGCAGGCACGCACGAGTTAAGACCACAGTTGTTCTGCAGGTCAGGATGCAGTTGTGTCCTCGGCTTGTAAGAGCATCAACAGCAAGCTCGTCACGATTTTGAGATTCTACTTCAGAATAGAGGAGCTCATTTTATAAAATAGTAAAATTTAATTGAAATTTTATGATCGTCTTATTCCAGTCAGATGAATTGCAGTCTGAATTTCAGAATTTCGACATTCAGAATGTAGAATAGTAAAACTGAATTTGGAACAAAAATTTCTATATTCTAGATTCTATATATTTTTTTTTTTTTTGAAAAAGATAGAAGTATGACAACTATGTATATATCCACTCATCTGATTTTGGTCTCAATGTTTTTTTTTTTTTACTATTCTCGTACAAATCAAACATATTTTACATTTATTTTTATTAAAAATTTGGATCTCAAGATGCATTTTTTAGCTCGATCTACTATAGATGGAGTTCAAGAATGCATTTTGAATCCAAAATTTATAATAAAAAATAAATGTAGAATGTGTTGAATTTGTATAAGAATAGTAAAAAAAATCAATCTTGAGGTCAAAACGATTAGAGTGGATATAGAAACATGTGCCATTAATTTTTTTTTTTCAAAAAATAATATAAATCTTTAATATAGAAATTAAGGCTTCAAATTGGGCCATGCTATTCAACAACATGAGTTTCTACATTCTAAATGTAGAAATTCTGGAAACTGGACTACAACTCATGTGACTGGCATCATCATGAGCCCCAAATCAACCTTTATATTCTACAAAATGAATCCACAAATTCTTAATCTAGATCTAGAATTAGAATATGCCTTGCCTATCGGTGCTCTAAGAGGTCTTATATACTACTTTTGGATAGTTACCAAGACCTTTCTAATATATAAAGACAAATTCTATAGGCAATATGTTTTTTGCTTAGGACGGTTCATTACTTCAGGACAGTTCAGATTTTTATAACTTTTACTTAGGACAGCACAAAATTTACTCAGGAGAATCCAACTCCTCAAACCTTTCCAAAATCTTTCATTCTAAATTTCTCTCTATCTTCAAATCCCCAAATCCTAACCCTAACCCCAACCCAAAACGCCCTCTCCGACCACTGCCGCCTCGACCGGACCCTCGTCCCCGACCGCTGCGACGGGATCAGTGACGTCAAGATGCTGGTCAACAGGGTGAGGACTGACATGATCCGCGGGGAGGACATGATGTCCGTGCTCGGCGTGCAGGAGATGCTCGGTTTGCCGCTGCTCGAAGTTTCATCAGGAAGTCACGGAGTGCAGGGCCGGGGACGAAGCCGCGGGGAGCGGGGGCTGCGGCGGTAGGGGGTCGGGGACGAAGCCGCGACGAGCGGGGCGGGGGAGGCGCGGGACTGCGGCGAGCGGGGGCGGAGGCGCGGGACTGATGGAAGGGCGGGGTGCGGGGCGGAGGACGGCTGCGACGCGGGGATGCTGCTGCTGCTTTTTCTTCTTATTTTTCCTTGACAGTCCTTCCAATTGGGAGAACTGTCAACATTGTTACAGTGCTTAATAATTAGGACTGTAACCATGTTGATAGTCGGAAGGACTGTCAACATTGTTACAATTCTGGAAAAAAAATTGGGCTAAAAAATAGAATCATTGGCTTTTATATGAGGATTTGGGCTACTCTCAAGTAAAGAAATTGGATGACAAATTTGTAAATAAACTGAAAAAATTCTGGGCTGCCATAAGCAATTTATGTAGTGCCTATAGAATTTGCCATATATAAAACACGTACTGAGTGTTTTATGAACCATTTTCTCTTCTAAATAATTAGGACTTTCCATCTACTATTAAGGGTGCAACTCTGATAGATTGGGTCGGATTTGAGGTCAATCCGAGTCCAACCTGATGAATCATAAGCTTACTCCGAGTCCGAGTCCAATCCGACCTCGAGTTCAACATATGAAGCCCAAGACCGGCCTATGTCCGTCGGGTTGGAATTGGACTCAAGGTGGGTCGGATCTATCGGACTCTAATATGATATTTGAAACAATTTTAAACACGATTAATATTAAACACACAATCATATAGTAATCAAGTCTCAATCACTACAAAATACAAGCTGAAATGAGATTTATGATAAAGGAGTTGAAGAGTTTGGTTGAAAATTTTTAAGATTTAAATATTTTATTTAAGAAGTATAAAACATGTATATACAAAAATATATAAATGTATATATAAAAATATATATAATTATATGTATGTCGGATTTCGGATTATTTGGATAACTCGACACATGAATCCGAGTCCAATCCGAATTTGATCGGGTTCAAATATTTTAATCCGAACCTGAATCTGGATATCTTTAACATGAATCCAACCGTTAATGGTTTTATTCGATCGGACTCGGATTTAGTCCGTCGACCTTTCCTAATAATGGTTGTTATGTGTTCCACTATTTGTCAGTTCTTTGTATATGGCATATAAGCATACAAATGTTACCGCCATCGGTCTGTAATTGTCTATAGGATTTTTGGACTCGATAGTTCAAGGCGAGACTGTACAGGAGGCTACGGTGGGATCCAGTCTACACCCAAATTTTTATTTTTATTTTTTTAATTATATATATATATATATATATATATATATATATATATATATAATTTTTATGAGTCGGTTCATATTTAGTCTATCTTAGTTAGAGTCGGCTCCAGGATTTGAGTTGTCCTATCCAAAACTAATTTTGGTTGTTCTTTGTCTTTTATGTTAGAGTTGTTTTGGCTTTGCTTTGAAAACAACATATGTGATTCAATAAAGACATCTCTTGTTTTTAGTCCCACATGGAAAAGGAGAAATCATTTTCCTTTCCATATATTGGTTTATCCCTCTTAGTGGATAAGTGGGTTTTGTAGGAAATGGATTAGATCTCATCCAACCCGTGAACGGGTGCGCGATTTAATGCGTGTTTTTACGCGTTTATTAGTCGCGCACTTAGCACTTGGGTACAAAGGTAATTTCTCAACTTATTTTATTTTAATTTTTATTTTCGTTGGTTTGGTCTGGTGGGTTGTTGGTCTTCTGCGGAACCGTTCTCACGTAATCCGGTTACGGAAAGAGTGAAAAATGTTACATGCGAGATATATTCAGGACACGATCCTGAGATCATCGTAAGATTCGCCACCGGGTACACGGTGCATTGGATCGAAGGGATACGTTGTATCTCGAAAATAGATTGCCAGGAACCCGCTGCACTGTTCGTGGGGAAGAAATTCTATTCTAAGGACAGCGTGTAACGTGCCTCGAATCCTCTATATATTTTTTGTCTTTAATTCTACGTCTTTCAATTTGCATTCTTTAGAAAATTTTCCAACACTTTATAGTGGACCGGTTATTGGAAATCATTTGTGGCCTTGATATCTTGTAGAATCATGTTGAGTCTGAAAAATTGTCTAACAGAAAAAAAATTGTTGTCTAAATCCGAAGTCTTAATAGACTTATTGATGAGCCGGCTCTGACCATAGACAACCCGAACTCGAATATATTGTATGGTTCCGCCCTTGCGACGGTTACTGTATGAAATAAATTTTGTGTCTTCGAGAACTGCTCAAGAGTAGTTAACCATGACAACCATTCCTATTGATTATGGAGTGACCAGGTCTCCAAATTAGGAAGCCATTAACTTCACAAGTCTCCACTCCCTATTCAAAGGGAATCATATTGCAGCCCTCAAGCCCCACCACAATACTCATCTGCTCATGCACAAATATATATATATATATATATATATATAGTATTGTATTTGTTTGAAATATAAGCATAAGAAAACTTACGATATAGTTTACTTTATAACATAAACGATTACGCTAGCACAGGTCTAAGGGATAGTGCGAGAAGTGAAACCGTACAAGAACATATTAGACGACATAGTCTCTAAGACGAGCAGTGTAAACAAGTGAAGCATTGCATTACGAAGAGTATATAATGATCTACTCGAAGCATTAGCGGAGTCTACTAGCACAAAGCTAAGGTAGCATGCGAGGGTCCAATTATAAGCCAAGTTTTATTTTCATGTTCTAACACAAGCAATACAAGATGGGATTATTTCCTTAGCTAGGTGTATTGTATTCTTTATTAGCATTCAAGGGGTGATTCACCTAGCGACTAGCACATATCGTCCATATTTTTAAGTGTGCAGGGCTAAGCAAAGACAAGTTCATCGTAGCTACCCACCTCAGCGATGATTCGCCTCGGTCGAACGATACTCCAAGCGCGCATTTGAAAGTCTAAGTCTGAACTCCTGAAGAGACAAGTCTGAAATTCTTTGCCTCAAACAAGTCTTCTCGCTGAGCAAAGCGGGTCGGGTCATCGCACTTGCGTCGTTTGAATCGGCTCTCCGCTTGAGCAGAACGGATCGTTACATGGACCAATAAGAATAGACTCCTATATCACATGTGCACGCATGTGCACTAGTACACTCTATTTTTATTGGTCCACATGTGCATGACTCATGTAGGAATATGAGCACTGTGGCTCATATCCTGTTTATCCTATATATATATATATATATATATATATATATATATATATATATATATATAACTTTCCTGTTAGATTAAAAGTTGAGAATACCCCCCTGAAAGTGTCGTTAATGAGTTTGAAAGTGTCGTTAAAGAGTTTTTAAAGACACTTTTAGGAGAATATTCTCAACTTTTAATCTAACATGGGGGTAATATCAATATATTTAATCTAAGAGGAGGGTAATATCAAATAGTCATATATATATATATATATATATATATATATATATATATATATATATATATATATATATATATATATCGGATCGGGAGCCCCGTCCGCTGAGTCCCGTTACTCCCGACTGTTGGATCGAGCGGGTCCCATGCGGACGCGCGCACGGGCCCCCCGATCCAACCGATGAGGGGAAGACAGGACTCCAGGGACGAATCTTTTAATCACACCCCCTCTCTCTCTCTCTCTCTCTCTATATATATATATATATATATATATATATGTATATATATATATATATATATATATATATGAGGAGGAAGGAATCGAAATCCTCTCACTTTTTCCATTTCTAAACATCCTCTCTTTTACCTTCGTTGAATTTTCTTTTAAGTCATTAAAACTTTTATATATATGGCTACTATATTTTATGTGCACCTATGTACACTACAACACTCTATTTCTATTGGTCAATTTGTATATGACTCATGTAAAAATATGAGTATATAGTTCATATCCCGCTTACCCATATATATATATATATATATATATATATATATATATATATAAATATATATATATAAAAGCATGCATCCCACCAAAAGTGTCATGCAATCACTTTATCGGTCGGTCGGTCGGTCATGGCTCATCCTGTCCACGAAGCCAGTGAGAAAAGCCCCTTCGGCAGGCTCTCAAAGGAAGAGTTCTACACGAAGCACCAAATCTTCCACCAAGAGGGCTTCATCCGAAACCACGAGAACATGAACATCTTCACCCGATCCTGGCGCCCCGCCGCCCCGCCCCCCTCCGAGCTCCGCGGCGTCGTCGCCATGGTGCACGGCTACACCTCCGAGAGCGGCTGGATCTTCGAGCTCACCGCCGTCGCCGTCGCCAAGCTCGGCTTCCTCGCCGCCGCCCCCGACCTCCGCGGCCACGGCCTCTCCGACGGCCCCAGGAGCCACCTGCCCAGGATCGAGCCCGCGGTGTCCGACTGCGTCCAGTTCTTCGACTCGCTCCGGTCGGCCCACCCCTCCCTGCCGGCCTTCCTCTACGGCGAGTCCCTCGGCGGGGCCATCGCCGTCTCGATCGCGCTGCGGCAGCAGAAGGACGCCTGGAGCGGCCTCATCTTGAACGGCGCAATGTGCGGCGTCTCGAGCAAGGTAAGGTAGTAATGTCACAATTTCCTGAAAATATAATTAACAAAAAACAAGTATAATGTTAGTGTTAGCTAGCTCTCTGTAAGCCGACATACATTAAGGTAGTTTATTTTATTCAAAAAATATCATTTGTAGACTGTCTACGGAGGAAAAAAGTTACACCGATCTAAAAGATTATTCGAGATGTATGTACACTGTGGAATTTGTTATCAATACATACATACAACAGGTAAAGCCCATGTGGCCGATGGAGAAGCTGCTCCCGGCGGCGGCGTTCCTGGCGCCGCGGTGGAGGATAGTGGTGACGAAGGCGCTGGTGGAGAAGTCGTACAAGGAGGGGCGGGTGAGGGAGCTGGTGAGGAGGAACCCGAGGGGGCAGGCGTCGGAGCACCCGACGGCGGCGACGGCGCTGGAGATGGAGAGGGTGGTGGCGGAGATGGGGAGGAGGGCCGGGGAGCTGGAGGTGCCGCTGCTGGTGGTGCACGGGGAGGCGGACTCGGTGTGCGACTGGGAGTCGGCCGCCTCCTTTTGTAAACGCGCGGGAAGCCGGGACAAGACGCTCAGTATCCTGCCGGGGATGTGGCACCAGCTCATTGGCGAGCCCGGGGAGAACGTGGACTTGGCCTTTGGGCTTATATTCTCTTGGCTCAAAGAACATACCAAGCCCAAGCCCAAGCCCAAGCCCAAGCCCAAGGCTTAATTAAGTTTTCATGGAATGTTCTTGAATTACTAATATGGATCTCAAACGTTTTAAAACAAATGGAATTTTATCTTGGAAGGACATGATATGAGCTCTTACTATATTCTTTATCCTTTTTCCTCCTATTCTTTCGGGTAATTTAGGGTCTCTTATGATATTAAAAATTTAGGTTTATCTTTCCATATTGTCCAGAAGTCCCGTCCTGATGGTTGGCTTGGACTAACCGTTCAAAATGGAGACCTAAACGCAAATTTCGAATATTATACACACTAAAGCGCTAAACGAAAATATGTGAGTTGTGTGCGACTTGCGTTATTTTGTTTTGTGGGGAAAGAATTGTGTGACTAATTAGTTTTTTTTTTATTTTTTTTATGACAAATCGAGAATGAGACTTGTGACAAATGTTGTTTGCTTCTATTCTGATCCTACAAACCACACAACCTTCCGGAGCTCTTGAGTTGCAAGCATTAATTAATTCAACAAAACGACCGGGGCGAGCTAGAGACACGTCTTTGACGATACACGCTCATGAAGTCGTTTCCATCGAAGCTGGCGCCAAGAATGCTTGTGTGGGTGCTGAGATCAGGAAGTGTCACAAGTTTCATTCTTGATTGGTAGTCATGACAAAACTAACTAATCCAAGTCACATAGCTCTCACCATGCAAAACTAAATGACTCAAGTCACACACAACCCTCACATAATTTCGTTTAGTTTTAGGGTGTATAATATTCAAATTTTGAGTTTAGATTTCCATTTCGAACGATTAGTTACGACGAGATCAAAATTCTATTCTGAATAATATTGAGACGTAAGCACAAATTTTAATATTATAAGAGATCTAAAACTAAATAATCATACTCTTTTTTTAGTTTGAATGAATTTGGAAGTTGCTCTTTGACTGCATTCCATTTACAAACCAAATTGAGAAATTAATCAAAAGAAAATAAAACAAATATAAAGAAAAGCAAACACACATAATTTGGTTTCAACCTTTTTTCCATCTTCCTTGTAGACAAAGATTAAAAACCCTCACTAATAGAATAAACAGTAAAAAAAAAGGCCAAAAAAGTCTATGAAAATGTAACCTAATTGAAAAGAAAAGAAAAACTTAATCAATCATGTGCCATAAAATGAAATGAACATTATAAAAAATACGGATTTTTTCATTTAAAGTAATAAAATAATATATATTTATAAAAAGGGGATAAGTTTGGGGTATTTGCGGGGGGGGGGGGGGACCACTCGCCAACTCAGTTGGCGAGGTGCTGAGTTGGCGAGCATCTCGCCAACTGAGTTGGCGGGGTGCTCTCCTCGAGAGGATGCTCGCCAACTCAGTTGGCGGGCCATGCACAGTTGGCTAGCCGTTGGGCAACGGCTCCCTCCAACGGCTCTCTCGAACCCCTATAAACACCCCCAACCCCCCCCCCCCCCCAACACTCCTCACAGAACACACTCTCCTCCTCCTCCTCCTCCTCATATTTTCACAACTTTCTCCTCCTATTTTTACAGCTTGCTCCTCCTGTTTTCTGTAGCAAAAGTTCTCAACCGTCATGGATCGTAGCGTAAGAATTGTATGCTCGCACGGCGGTAAAGTAAATGGGTTAAATTACGAAGGAGGAGAAAGTATAATTTTTTCAACTTACCCGAATATTAGTTTTGAAAATATACGTAATCATATTATTGAACGTTGTTCTATTCATTATGATTTTATTCTGAAGTCTATTTTCTATTCTAATTGTTTTTTGATAGATAGTGAAGATGCATGGAATTATATTCTTGAGATTAATTCACAATCACGATATATAAAAATATATGTTATTAAAGTAGCAGCAACCTTAGATAGTAGAAATAATGAATATTTTTCTGAATATCAGCATGTTAGTTCGGGTGCTAGTTCTTCTCAACCAATAGTTTCATTTATCCAAGAAGGTCATTCATCAGATGAATCTAACCATGATGATGATAGTGACAACGACGATGAAAATAGTGATGATTTAGTTAAAATGTAGATTATACGGTAGATGATGATGTTGTAAAAGCTATCACTGATGAATTATTTAAGGGACAATCATTTCCTAGTCGTTCTCACTTTAGAAGCTTTATAAGTAATTTAGCAATTAAATATAATTTTAGTTGTTCAGCTAGTCTTATGAATAATGCTCATGGAATTATATATAGTTGTGATCAACCGAATTGTAATTGGAGAGTATATGTCAAATCTATTGGAAATGGCGATATAGTTAAAGTTAGTACATTAGAAAATCGTCATTCTTGTTTAGGAAGACTTAGTACAGGACGTCATCGACTAGCTACCGCTTCATGGATTAAGACCATGATAATTGACATTATTAGAGATAACCAGTCATACAGTCCATCATAAATTGTTAAAGATATATATAGGGAGCACCGTATACAAGTTAGTTATTCCAAAGCATGGAGAGCCCGAAAGACAGCATTAGCTGAAATTAATGGTAGTTATGATGAGGCATACGCTAGTCTTGAGGAGTATTGTTATAGAATTATGGAGACAAATCCAGGTAGTACATGTTTTATTAAAACTACCGAAAACAATAGCTTCCAACGAATTTTTATTTGTTTTAAGTCATGTATTGATGGATTTTTAAGTGGATGTTTACCAATTATTAGTACTGATGCTACATTTCTTTCGTCTAAATATCAAGGTATCTTATTTATTGCTTGTGCTCACGATCCTAACTATCAATTATATCCTATAGCTTATGCTGTTGCCGAAGGTGAGAATAGTGATTCTTGGTCTTGGTTTTTAATTTCTCTTAAAATATCTTTTGGAAGTTGTTTTAATGATTGGAGTTCAATTTCATTTATATCTGACAAGCAAAAGGGATTAATAAATGCTGTTCGTGTTATTTTTCCTGCATCTCCTCATTTTTTTTGTATTCAACATTTTAAACAAAACATGAAAAAAGTTACAAAAGAACAAGTATTTCAACGCTTGTTAGACTCGTTTGCTAGATCATATAATAAAACGGATGCATAGAGTGTGTTTGATATAATTAAAGTCGAGAACATAGTGTTGTATGATTGGCTTCTTGGTGTAAACGATGAAAGTCGTCGATTTGAACATTGGATAACAGCGTATGCTACTTGTCCTAGATTAGATATTAACACTTCTAATCTTGCTGAATGTTTCAACAGCTGGATTAAGAAATTACGAGATAAGCCAATAACAACACTTCTCGATGGTATTAGAGCCAAGATTATTACACTTCATGACAATCGTAGAAAGTTTGCTGAAAATATAGACACAGATTATTGTCCGAAGATGTTAAAAAATATGGCTTCTATTATCAAAGAGAAGAACCACCTAGAAATATTAGCTATTGATAGTTATAAGTTTGAAATAATAGACCGGGCAACAGGTAGAACCTATATTGTTCATATAACAGATAGAACTTGTACATGTTTTAGATGGTACCATACTTATATACCATGTATACATGCATGTTTTGTTTGTAGATATTGCAATATTAGTATTGATAGTTTTTATCCTGCAGTATTTTTGACGGAAAACTTGAAAGCTGTATACGCGCATAAAATGGAGCCAATTCCAGTTCCCTACGAAATCCAAGGTCCTTTGGTAAGAGGACAAATTGGGGTGCCAGATGTAAGACGCAAAGCCGGAAGACCAAAGAAGAACCGCATCAAACCCCGGGATTCATCGACAAGAGATCTACGATGCAGTAATTGTGGTGCTATGGGACACAATCGAAGAAGATGTACTAGTCAACCGAGAGAGTAAAATATAATTGTTCAATACCCAAATATTGTAATAAAAATCCATTACAAATCATACAAAAATTGCAATCATACAATGTTAAAAACTTTCTACTATTCCTCGTCCTCGTCTTGTTGAGTTTGGGTAGGCAGCGGTGCTGATGGAGTCGAAAAGAATTGTGTGAATATCTTGTAGCTTTCATCTCCAGCAGTCTCGTAACTCGGTCCCGCTCCAGGAGTCTCGTAAGTCGGGTAGGCTCCAGCATACTGGTAACTCGGGCCCGCTCCAGGATACTGGTAACTCGGGGTCGCTCCAGGATACTGGTAACTCGGGCCCGCTCCAGCTGTATACTGGTAACTCGGGCCCGCTCCAGCATACTGGTCACTCGGGCCCGCTCCAGCAGTATCCCGTCGACGACGACGAGAGTATCTCTGTCGTACTAAGCCGGACGGATAGTCCGGTGGAAGACGGGATTGTACCGGAGGCATTTCCGGTTCCGATCCAATACCCAGATGCCGAACACGAGTAACAAGCTCCTCCATAAGACGACGAGTCACATCTTCCTCCATATGAGGTTGTTGTAAATGTTGCTGGTATACCCCACTCTGAAATTTGAAACATGTAAATTAAAATATTTATCATATCTATGTATATATATTTTTTAAAGTATAATGAAGTTAAAGTATAATGAAGTCATACCAAATCATTCATTCCATCAATAAAAGCACGCATAGTAGAATCGTCTAGGGATCTAGTCTTGAACCTGGGCTCCTCATAGTGGTATACTCGGTTGCTCATAAGAGGGCATCCCCACCATTGTCTGTAGTCCAGGCTACCTATGTCTGCAAAATATAAACAAAATTTTAGCAAACTATTTACACTAAATCAATACGAATAATGAGTAACTTATAACTTACATTCCTCAGCAGAATTTAGTCTAGGAGACATGTCCCTCACACTATAATTCTCGAACCGATTATTCCAGTCAGCAACGAGACCAATGATTCGTTGTAATGCATTTGATGTCTGATAACCGACTGTCGGTGGATCATCGGGAATTATTGGGGCCATTCCGAATTGCCGAAGAACACGGTCTGCCGGATGGTACATGGTGAACCGATCATATATAATATGACATCTGTGTAAACTAAATGCATAGGATGTCATCTTGATTTCTGGAGCATCAGGTTCACATATGTACGGTAACCAGATTACCTATTTAAAGATATTTTAAGAGATTAGATGTGATGTTTATCTACGATCAAAACTTAAATAATTTAAAGCTATTTATTGCATATTTAAAAATTACCTGATTATACCGCAGCGTATCAAATTGGCTACGATATAGTGATACAGTCCTGTATTGGTAGTGTTGATAATCCACTACGTCTGTAGGCCAGCGCATAGCAACTGGAAATACTCCAACATCACTGAGAATGCTGGTAACAGGCCTACCAATATAAAAGTGCTCGTAGGACCAGAACTATAAAACACAAAAATGACATTAGTACAAACATAATTTGCGTATAAAATTACTCTAACTTTTTAAGGTCTTTAATTCATACCTGTATCAGTGAAATACATCCACAAATACTCTTGCGATTGCATCTGACAAATTCTGTCAGCTGGGCGTACAAAAATGCAAGAGTAGCAGCTCCCCACGCATGCTCAGTAGGTTTTGTGAGATCATCCAAGAATGGTAAAAGCTGCACATTTACCATATTTTCCGATGCATCGGGAAATAGAATTGCACCACATAAACAGAGCAGATACGCTCTAGTGCAACGAATGACCTGGATTTATTAAGTGTTAAACAAATTTATTAAATTGTACCACTAAATTAAGTAATAAACAAATTTACTAATTAAAATACATACCCGATTTTCATCTACATCAACCACCCCATCAATAGTTTGATGTAGGTCTATAAAGTTGCCACGGAGCCATAAAAATTTCACATAATTGCCATCTTTTAGACCAGAAGGAGGGCTAACACCGAGATAACTCCGGATCAGATCAGATCCCTTTAAGTGCGGATCAAAATATATAGCGTTACCTTTAATAGGTAACCCTAGTATATTCGCCACATCAAAAAGGGTGATCGTCATCTCGCCGAATGGGAGTTGAAAAGTGTTGTGTTCTGGCCACCAACGCTCCGCAAGGCTTACAACTAAATGAAGATCGTGAATTAAATATCTAACACGATCTATATAGTGGAATCCAAAGGATTCTACCAAAGCCTTTTGAGCTGGATTAAGCTCCCACGTACGATAATTCCTTTCAGCCCGCCAATGTACGTGGATCCGGGTTCGTAAAGCATTATCATGGTCGTATAACTATAAAAATTATATGCATTAATAAAGTAAACATAGGCATTATAAAAAATATATACATTAATAAAGTTGGCAACTTGTAATTTCAAAAATTACCTCGCCAGTAAAAATCTGAGTAGAAATGTGCTCTTCACGTTGCTTAAGAATAAGCGCGGTAGTCGGTCCACCAGGAATACGACCGTCATTGCGGGTAGCCATTGTCACGCCCCAGTACCAAATACGTAGGACTAGGAACACGTAAGCATGCCAGCCGCATGGATATGGCAACTCCAATATATGGAAACCATAACCCATACGTACGCTGTAATATGAATATAAACTCACATGTGGTATATATAATGTCACAAGTCACGGATATGCTAATCTCATCCACGCAACAAGTCATAGAAAAGAAATACTAAACTAGAATAAGGAGTCTAAAATATCCAAAATAATAGTCGGGTGGAGACAAATTCACTACCAAAGACTATATCCAAAACTAAAATGAGAGAGGAGTATAAACTCTCCAATATAAAATAATGTGAAGACAGAAGTGTATCAGCTAAAAAGAATCCATCGCTAGATAATCAACGATGCTCAAAAGGTAAGACCTCCTCGGCAGAAAGTAATGCGTCAGGTCCAGGCCCGTGCTCCTGCAAATACTCAAGAGAAGATACACCTGGCAGGGGACCAGGTCCTCAGAGGGACGTAACAAGATACACAAAACACATGCCAATTTGAATACAGTAAACATGTATATAATTTAAAAATAAATAAGTACGCTGTACAAGACAATCTATATGAATGCAAATGAGGACAAGTTTTCAACGTATGGGCAAGGGTAGGCTACTCGATCTAATCCTCACAACCTCACGCTCGTCAGTGGACATCATCAGCCGACATACCTCTGGGGTAGCGACCCTCGGACTCCATCAATCGACATACCTCGGGGGTAGCGACCATCGGACATGACCACCATAGTGCGTGCTAGTTACTATGGTTTACCAGAGTGGTTAAAAGCCCATACGCCTAATGATTGTCCTCTATGATACTAGGTGCCATGTGTGTGTCAACATATCTAATACATAGTAATGATTGGAGAAAAACTACACATGCAAGAACTATACAAAAATGAAATAAATAAAAAGAAATATAAATAGCATGCAAAGTACTGTAAACAATTTGGCAAGGTATCTTGCCTGGGGTCCTGCTGCTGGTATGAATCAGAGTCCAAGTCACAGTCCAAATAGCCTATGTATTACAAATTTATCACGTCAAAAGATAATTTATTTTAATTTATTTAATTCTGTAATAATTACTCTAAAATTCTATTTTAATCTTATTATTCTGATTTTAGGTTAATGCCTAAATTTTGTCCAAAGGAATTGAATTTTATCGACTCGAGACTCATGGCACGCAAATCGAGGCGATCTGTTGACCGAAAAGTCAACTGACACAAACTTGACTTTCATGCATGAATTCCTGTAGATTTCAGCGTCAAAAACATGCTAGAATTTATGGCTCGTCCGAATTCAAATTCGTTTGAAAATTATGGCACATACAAGTTTCGTATCGTGCACCGATGGTTAAATTTTACCCTAGAAGTTCTACAGAATTAACAATATAAAAATACTTCGAAATAAATTCTGGGAAAAACATATGTCAATGATCTCGACATTAGCTTTCCGAAACTTTAAACGGTTCATGATTTTGATTCCTGGTTCTCCCGGAATCACGAAAACATCGAAACACGTCTATTTTTGGACATGCTGTGTTCTACGAATTTTCCAGAATTTAATAATAATAATTTCGTAACACAAATTATATAATCAGAAAATCTAACCTCAATATCTTTCTAACACAAAAAACTCGGCCTCATTTGGAGTCCGGAGCTATGCGCAATGGCTTCTGGAAGATGAAGGAACCCTAGATGGCAATTCTCCAAAATTCGGCTGAAGAAAAACCCTAGAAATAAACTTAAACTAATATATATATATAGAGGAGAGAGAAAGCAGTCGCGGCTCAGATCTTGATACGTGGCAGCCATCCAACGCTGCCCGCCCCGCAGTCACTGACAGGCGGGCCCGGCACTGTTTGCTGCGGGAGGCTGACAGGTGGGCCCCCTGTTTGCTGACTGGGCAGAAATTATTTCTTTTTGGGTTTTCTTTTTCAGAAAATAGTTTTTAATTCAGTTTTTGATAATTAACTCAAAATAAATGCTAAAAATAATCAGAAAATTCCCAAAACATTATAGAAAATATATTTTATTATTTAGAACCTAAAATAAAAGTTTGGGATATTTTTATTTAAGTTTGAACATAAAATAAATTCTTCAAAGTCCTAGAAAATTAGTGTTACTAGTTTTTAATTAACTAAAAATTATGGAAAAATTCCAATAATCTAAAATAACCTAAAATAATTCCAAATAAATATTTATATAAGTAAATATACTAAAAAAAATTATTTTCTAATTAACTAAGAGAATATTCTAAATAAATTCAACATCTATAATAAATATAATAATATAAAATATACATAAAATACCTATTTTGGGTGAGGGAGTTTACAATCTACCCAACTTAAAACAATTTCGTCCTCGAAATTAAAATAAGACATAATTTGTTAAATCCTTCACATTCATACATAAGGTACGTCAATTGCAATCTCTTCCAAAAATTTAAATAACAAAATCTATTCAAATCTATCGCGATCATTTCAAAATTAAGATAATCATTGTTCAAATCAAAATTCAACCTATTGTAATCTCTTCTCACTTTTCCAACTCATCAATATCCAAACTTAAATTGAATCCATATAATATCTTCAAGATTTAAATAACCCATATTAAACTTTACCTCACGATATCCAAGTATCATAATCTCCTCTAGAAGTAATTCGAGTCCAATATTATTCCTATTTTCACTTATAATTTTTTTTTTTAACTTTTTAAATTCCATTCACATCCTCAATATTTCAAATAGGTAGTCCAATCATCAAAATTTTATTTTATTTTATTTAAATCATCAAATTGAAAAATAATTTAAATGCAGTCCACCAATGTTCAAGTCTGAAATTATATATTTATCTTTCAAATTCAAATTGATGATTTTACCTTCAATACTCAAAATTTTAAATTATGTACTTAAGGTATAAATATTGGGTCCTCAATATCAAGATTTTTAAAATTCATTAATCCTCATCATCTTAGTCATTCTTCTAAAATTTTCAAAATTAAATGGCTTGAACCTCTTCCAATCTAATCTTACTCGATCACAATCAAAAAGAAATTCCTCTCGAGTTGCCAATGCACTGCTACCCAACTTAGAATTTACCCATCTATCACAGAAGGCTATATACTTTAAGAAAATTATTCCTTAATTTATTTACTCATGCTATTCAATTATAAAAGTTTTAACACCAAACATATCACCTATGATATACCCTTAATCAATTATAAAAAAGTGTCACTAACTCATGTGATTAGCCTTATGGGGTATATCTAGTACTATCAGTGTCAACTTATACCAGCACGAGGTTTCGTCTTTCCGAAATAGGGGAAGACGGAGAGAAATAATAAAGAACTCAAGGTGAAGGTGACTGAATACAAGTACGAGGTTCAAAGAGGTTAAAGAATCGAAAAGAGAGTTGTCAGGACAGTTGTGGATTGAAATCCTATTTTTGGTAATTTTCTATTTACCTGCTCGTATCAGTACAGTTATGTAACCGATACGATGTGTCAGACATATCTAGGTGCAAGTATATCTGTCTACTACCATATATCTCAATCCACGTAAAGTAGTCATGCGAAGAGCGAACCAAGCACACTAAGGTTAGCTAGACCTTAATACACCGATTCTGACTAGGCAATTGTATCATTGTGTGCACCCAATAATACATATGCCATAAGCAAGCTCGATAAAAGAATAAGCTTGCAAAAACTAGGCTATAATAGCAGCATAAGTCAAGGTAGTACAACAAACATAAATACGCTGGATTATGATGAAAGAAGGTATATAACAATTCAAGTTCACAAAAGATAAGACTCCACAAACTCTACATTTGTCATACTAATTCCTTGTCTAAGTCGATGGTCGACAAAGTAGGGGTATAGCCTCTAAGTTCTATAGTCTGATGAAACATTATCTTCTTATGCTAGCACATAGTTAATGTCATTCAGCTACACTTCAATAATAGGACAAAAGACTATGTGATACTATGTTGTGAGGTATACTACCCAACTTATAACAATAAACTAATACTGTGACAGTCTTAAGGGTACCGTAGAAGCTCCTGTTAAGGTCTTCGAGAAGGGGTCTTGGTACTTGTTAGGGTATCCTCTTATATTACATAGGTCATGGTCGTCTTAACTCTTAGTCATAGTGCAAGTGTCAATAGTAAGAATGAGACAGTTACTGGCTTCAAGGGAAAGGGAATATAACTCGTATTGAGGTATGGTACAAGTTACGCAATTTAAAACTAAAGGATAAGCACCAGGTCTCAATCTACAAGAATAACTTAACTATCAAGTTCTAACTACTAAGCACACAATTTTAAAATTCAAGATTACAACTATAATCCTAGCAAACTATGTGTCCTTAACAAAGAAATAAATTACTTGGCCTACTATCAGAAGTGTCAGGTGGCACGAGTTGAAAGATAAAGAAAAGAAGAACGTAATTTTGGTCGTCGCACAATTAGCGAACGTTAAGGTCACAGAGGAACAATATGTGAAATAGAGGGGCTCTAGGTAGCATCATGGTTTTCCAAGGGGGAGTGGTATACTAGTTGAATGTTCGAGGTATGATCAAGGGAGAAGTGTTGATTGCATTCCTCTAGGCTTCCTAGGGTGCTGTCTACTAATAACAAGACAATGATATAAGTTTATAGTTCTCCAATACTATCTAACTATGAGGGTTAGGTTCAGTCCTAATATTCTCTTTTGGTTTTCTATTGGTTCCTCCATACTAGGGTCAAACATTATGGTAAGCTTCTAACTAACTCTAGTAATATCTATACTACTCTTAAGTCTTCATAATACATCAAGGGATAATGGTAAACCAATCTATAGATAAGGAATTCTAGGTTCACTAGATATTCTAAACTTAGTGGTATGTCTATATCCTCGTTGTAATCTTAATAGGTATGCTACTCTAATTATCATCCTAATAATAGGGGTTCCTATATTCTCAGCAGAAGGCTATACTCAAGGAAACTATTAGGGAAGCACATGAATCAAGCAGGATACAATTATTCAAATAGAACAGATAGGAGGAAGATGAATCATAGTCAATTGTGGATGAGATCCTATACTCTAGTCCTAGGTGCAGGCTTGCTCGGTACAATAACGTAACCGAGACAATATGCTCTCGACCTGCATGGGCCACCACAAAAACATGTCACGCCCCAGTACCAAATACGTAGGACTAGGAACACATAAGCATGCCAGCCGCATGGATATGACAACTCCAATATATGGAAACCATAACCCATACGTACGCTGTAATATGAATATAAACTCACATGTGGTATATATAATGTCACAAGTCACAGATATGCTAATCTCATCCACACAACAAGTCATAGAAAAGAAATACTAAACTAGAATAAGGAGTCTGAAATATCCAAAATAATAGTCGGGTGGAGACAAATTCACTACCAAAGACTATATCCAAAACTAAAATGAGAGAGGAGTATAAACTCTCCAATATAAAATAATGTGAAGACAGAAGTGTATCAGCTAAAAAGAATCCATCGCTAGATAATCAACGATGCTCAAAAGGTAAGACCTCCTCGGCAGAAAGTAATGCGTCAGGTCCAGGCCCGTGCTCCTGCAAATACTCAAGAGAAGATACACCTGGCAGGGGACCAGGTCCTCAGAGGGACGTAACAAGATACACAAAACACATGCCAATTTGAATACAGTAAACATGTATATAATTTAAAAATAAATAAGTACGCTGTACAAGACAATCTATATGAATGCAAATGAGGACAAGTTTTCAACGTATGGGCAAGGGTAGGCTACTCGATCTAATCCTCACAACCTCACGCTCGTCAGTGGACATCATCAGCCGACATACCTCTGGGGTAGCGACCCTCGGACTCCATCAATCGACATACCTCGGGGGTAGCGACCATCGGACATGACCACCATAGTGCGTGCTAGTTACTATGGTTTACCAGAGTGGTTAAAAGCCCATACGCCTAATGATTGTCCTCTATGATACTAGGTGCCATGTGTGTGTCAACATATCTAATACATAGTAATGATTGGAGAAAAACTACACATGCAAGAACTATACAAAAATGAAATAAATAAAAAGAAATATAAATAGCATGCAAAGTACTGTAAACAATTTGGCAAGGTATCTTGCCTGGGGTCCTGCTGCTGGTATGAATCAGAGTCCAAGTCACAGTCCAAATAGCCTATGTATTACAAATTTATCACGTCAAAAGATAATTTATTTTAATTTATTTAATTCTGTAATAATTACTCTAAAATTCTATTTTAATCTTATTATTCTGATTTTAGGTTAATGCCTAAATTTTGTCCAAAGGAATTGAATTTTATCGACTCGAGACTCATGGCACGCAAATCGAGGCGATCTGTTGACCGAAAAGTCAACTGACACAAACTTGACTTTCATGCATGAATTCCTGTAGATTTCAGCGTCAAAAACATGCTAGAATTTATGGCTCGTCCGAATTCAAATTCGTTTGGTAATTATGGCACATACAAGTTTCGTATCGTGCACCGATGGTTAAATTTTACCCTAGAAGTTCTACAGAATTAACAATATAAAAATACTTCGAAATAAATTCTGGGAAAAACATATGTCAATGATCTCGACATTAGCTTTCCGAAACTTTAAACGGTTCATGATTTTGATTCCTGGTTCTCCCGGAATCACGAAAACATCGAAACACGTCTATTTTTGGACATGCTGTGTTCTACGAATTTTCCAGAATTTAATAATAATAACTTCGTAACACAAATTATATAATCAGAAAATCTAACCTCAATATCTTTCTAACACAAAAAACTCGGCCTCATTTGGAGTCCGGAGCTATGCGCAATGGCTTCTGGAAGATGAAGGAACCCTAGATGGCAATTCTCCAAAATTCGGCTGAAGAAAAACCCTAGAAATAAACTTAAACTAATATATATATAGAGGAGAGAGAAAGCAGTCGCGGCTCAGATCTTGATACGTGGCAGCCATCCAACGCTGTCCGCCCCGCAGTCACTGACAGGCGAGCCCGGCACTGTTTGCTGCGGGAGGCTGACAGGTGGGCCCCCTGTTTGCTGACTGGGCAGAAATTATTTCTTTTTGGGTTTTCTTTTTCAGAAAATAGTTTTTAATTCAGTTTTTGATAATTAACTCAAAATAAATGCTAAAAATAATCCGAAAATTCCCAAAACATTATAAAAAATATATTTTATTATTTAGAACCTAAAATAAAAGTTTGGGATATTTTTATTTAAGTTTGAACATAAAATAAATTCTTCAAAGTCCTAGAAAATTAGTGTTACTAGTTTTTAATTAACTAAAAATTATGGAAAAATTCCAATAATCTAAAATAGCCTAAAATAATTCCAAATAAATATTTATATAAGTAAATATACTAAAAAAATTTATTTTCTAATTAACTAAGAGAATATTCTAAATAAATTCAACATCTATAATAAATATAATAATATAAAATATACATAAAATACCTATTTTGGGTGAGGGAGTTTACAGCCATCGCCAGTAAATATCAAGAGGAGGAGAATGTGGTGTGAGGAGTGTTTGGGGTAGGGGAAGAATGTGAATGTGGTGAGAGGAGTGTTGGGTGGGGGGGGGGGGGGGGGGGGGGTGTTTATAGGAATGTGGTGAGAGGAACGTTGGAATATAGCCGTTGGCCAACGGCTAAAAACCCAACGTTGCATGGCTCGCCAACTGAGTTGGCGAGCGGCCCCTCGAGGAGGGCGCCCCGCCAACTCAGTTGGCGAGATGCTCGCCAACTCAGCACCTCGCCAACTGAGTTGGCGAGTGGTCCCCCCCCCCCCCCCCCCCCCCCGCAATTACCCCAAACTTATCCCCTTTTTTTATAAATATATATTATTTTATTACTTTAAATGAAAAAATTCGTAAAAAATATATACACAACAAATCCAATAATCATCATCGGTCAATAAATTTTAATATATATGCACAACAAATACATACCAAACTTTTAACCTTCAACTTTTTTCTACGTAACATCGTCATATTGTAGATTTCAAAATCATTGTAATATTTAACCTTTGACCTTTTTTCTATGTAACATCGCATATTGTAGCATTTCAAAATCATTCTAGTATTTAACCTTTGACCTTAATATTTTTCAATTATATTAATTTTTTTTTTACTTTTTTGGTGCGTATATCACATGACTAGAATGATTTTGAAATGCTACAATAATATTTAACCTTTGACCTTTTTTCTATGTAACATCGCATATTGTAGCATTTCAAAATCATTCTAGTATTTAACCTTTGACCTTAATATTTTTCAATTATATTAATTTTTTTTTTTACTTTTTTGGTGCGTATATCACATGACTACAATGATTTTGAAATGCTACAATAATATTTAACCTTTGACCTTTTTTCTATGTAACATCGCATATTGTAGCATTTCAAAATCATTCTAGTATTTAACCTTTGACCTTAATATTTTTCAATTATATTAAATTTTTTTTACTTTTTTATTGCGTATATCACGTGACTAGTATTAATTATGGAGACATCATTTCAGTCGAGATGTTAATTAGATCAGATAAAAACATTCATGTTTTATGTGTTGAGCATGATTTGGTTCGTGTCGCACAATACTCCATTTCTATTGATGAGTTAAACTTTGATACAGATGGTTGTGTAAAAAATTTGATACAGTCATTATATGACAGATGGATCCTCCTTTTTCTTCTTCGTGTCATACAGTTACTGTATCAAAATTTTGATACAGCCATGCCATCTGTATTGAAGAAGCCAAGCCATGAATGAACGAGGAGAACAAATGGTGCAACAAACAATTGTACTCTATGAAGTAGGAACTAATTATGAAGTATATATAGCCAACCTTATAGGTGTACTTAAATGAGGCTTGTACATTTCACATTTAATTGTCACATGCGGTTGCAATGGAGTCTTTACTTAAATGAACTTAAAGACATGCCATTCATTGTCACGATACATTAATGCGACAGTTGGCCGATAATTACACCTTACTAAATAAATAAATAAAATACAAATTATGTCATTGTCGTAATTAATCTCAGTCCACTATCGGTATTCGTCCTAATATATTGGTAGCCGAAGAGATGATACGTACGAAACTTTTTGTACGCTGTATTATATATCATTTAGACCTACTGTTCCTACATCTTTTTCGCAATTTTATTCCGAGATCTCCTTCCAGCCAGAGAGATTATGCCTCTTCTCACTGACCACAAGAGCCAGTTGAGTTCAATAGCCAAAGACTAAACTCAATCCTCCATCTTGGTACAAAATTGATAGTCAAACAAAATAGATAGCTATGAACAACATAGAATCATTTCATTCAATAAACTTAGCTAATTGCAATTAATCATCATGGCCGCACCACGACCATATGCTACAAAATTCATGGTTTTTCTTCGAACTCCAAAAACATTGCTACTAGAACGTGGCCAAACCATGAGTGTAACTTGACTGCTAAATCTGGTGTCCTTCGAGCCATGTCCTTTCCATCCGAGAAATATGCCAAAATTTTCAGTTTATTGGCTTCGCTTCCTCTAGAAGCACCCTCTGTTCCTACTGCAAACTTAGCAGGTATAATTTTTTTCTCTCCTTTTTCTTCATAGATTATGGTGCTTCTAATCATATATATTGTTTTTTCTTATCATTATCTGTTCTTATACCCATGCGCCTAATAAATTTCTTTTGCGATTGTCGGATGGATCTCATGTCTTATTTCTCCATCTTGGTTCAATTAATTTTTCATCAAAACTTAAATTTGAGAATATTTTTCACATTCCTTCTTTTAAGTTTAATTTATTATGCATCTCTCAAATTACTCGATCTAGTGATTGTGAAGTTCTTTTCTCATCTCCACAGTATTTGTTTTAGGATCAACTGAGAAAGAGAGTGATTGGTTCGGGGTGATCAATATGATGATATTTATTTCTTAAATTCTGCTTTTCTGTGTTCTTCATTAGGCTAAAATAAATTTGACCAATGATATTGGCGTCTAGATCATCCATCTTGATCATCCATCTTTGTCGTGTTTTAAATTTGTAGATAGAAATTTTCATTACATTATGTCGTCTTTTAGTTGTCCATGTAATGTTTGTCCATTGGCAAAACAATTCGGTCTAGTTTTTAATAAAAGTTCTTCATTAAATACTAAACTTTTTCAATTGTTGATCCATTATGATATTAGGATGCCATTTTCAAAACCCTCTTAGTCGTGCTCTTTTTTTTTATTAAGTACTTTGTTATGCTCTTCATTAAGTACTTTGTTATGCTCACACCAACTAAGTACAATATCATGGGCAACATCATACACAACACCAGGGAACCCCATCCAGAATATTCATCACAATTTGACATAAGGCCAACAGTTAAGAAAAATGGTATAATATCCCCTCCAATTTCAGAGTGTGTGTTGGGCCGGCCTGGGCCAGCTCACAGCTCGAGTTTATCGGGTTTGATCGGGTTCGGTCCAGACCGGACTCAACCCGAGAGGAGAGACGGTCCGGCCCGGTCCGGTCAGAAATAATCTCGACCCAGTCCGGACGTATGATCCGGTCAGGGGAGGACCGGACCGAACCAAACTGGTCTGGGTCCGAGCCGGTTCACGGTCGGGCCGGGCCGACCAATTTTTTTTTACGTTTATTTATATATATTTTATATATAATCTATATGATATAACTTATATGTTAATAAATTCAAGTTTAAATTTATAGATTTTTTGTTACTAAGTTATTTTTGTATAATTTAAAATTTATAACTTATTTGTTAGATTTTTTTTTATATACCTTGAAGTATAAATTTATTTGAAATTTATAAGTTATATGTTAAGTATAATTTGAAATTTATAATTTATATGTTTAGTATAATTTGAAATTTATTTGTTAGAAAATTATTTAATTTCTTTATATCAATATTTATATAACTTTAAGTATAAATTAAAATCTAAATATTTATTAGTTGAATTATTTTTTGAAAAAATATTTGAATAACTTATAAAAAATGTATAAATCTATTTTTTTGATTTTAAATATAAATTTATAACTTGAAATTTAAAGAAGTTATTTATATAGATATAAATTTATAACTTGAATAACTTATAAAATAAAAATTTTAAATCCAGTCGAACCGGACATGAACCGGGTCAGTCTAGGCCTGTCCAACCGGACCGTCCGAATTCGGCTCGGTCCGAACGGAACAGATAACTAGCCGTGCCAGGCCAGACTTGCGGGTCGGATCCTCCGACCCAGTCCAGACCCGTAGGGGTGTGGGATGGACCGGAGTAGGCCGGTCCGTTGACCGGATCCGAACCGATCCGGACCGAATTTGACGGAACCGAATCCGGACCGAATTTCGGACCGCCCGACCTTTAACACACCTTGACTCCAATTGTCCACATGGTAGTCACAATACCATCACACATCCTTTATAATTTCAAAGAAGCTACTATAAGCATGTTCGGGGTGCTCTATAATAACATTTTTTTTTTTTGCCAATAAAAACTATATTAGACCTCCTAGCATGAAATTAAATTAATTCTCTAAATTTTTGGTCAATAAATGATCACATATTTTAAATAAGGAACATTTTGATGTTAATAATTTATTGCGTCTAAAAATTTAATTTTACTCAGACAGCATAATTTCATTATTTTATATGTGATATGACATCTGCATAGTTTTATTTTTTTTAAAACTATTTCATAGGAAGAGCTTAATGACCTTCTTACTAATATGATTGCTAAAACAATTGGTTCGGCTTTGTGTCTGTATGCAAGATTGTGTCCAAAATCATCATCAAAGCCTTCTTCCTTCAGAATAAGTTGAGCACCAAGTTCTGCTCGACTAGGAAAAAAGGCTAGGCAATGATAGTAAGATTTGCAATATATTTGCATTAATCACAAGCCAAACAGCAAAGATAATAACATTATGCAAGATTTGGTACCAAAGCCCAACCAAAAATAACATCATCCACTCCAAATTTGGGATTATATGGATTTATCAACAGATGGAACAAAATCTTTTCTTAAATAATTAAGAATTATGTGAACTAGACTAACCTCTATGCAATACTCAGAGAGGAAATGCCATATCTGAAACCCCAAAAGTATTTTCCTAGTTATTGGTTCTTTTTCAGTATAAGAGCATTATTAGTAGTTGGGACTTTCCAATGCAATTTGGGACTCAAATTTTTTTTTTTTTACATAAAAGGTAAATATATAATGGGTTGGGTTTGTATGAGAATAGTAGAAAAATCATAAAGTGGGCTCCGGTCTCAAAGATTGTGTGGTCAAAAATTGATGTAAAATAAATAAATATAAAATATAGAATCTAGAAAGTTGGACTTTAAATTGGGACTTACTATTCTACAAAACGAGTTACTACAATAATCTAGAAATTGAAACTAGGAATGAGACTTACTATTCTACAAAATAAGTTCATATATTTTGAATCTATAATCTAGAATGTGGGATGGGCCTAGCATCATTAGTAAAGACCATCCAACATTTTAGATTATAGATTTAAAATGTAGGAGCTCATTTTGTAGAATAGTAAGTCTTATCCCTATTTTTAATTTTTAGATTTTGGGTCTCATTCCACCGATGGGAGCTATAAGTTGGGTCTTTCAATTTCTAGATTCTAGATTGTACGAACCCATTTTGTAGAATAGTAAGTCCCAATTTGGAGTCCAATTTTCTAGATTCTAGATTTTATATTATTATTTTTTATATTATTTTTTGACCACACAATTTTTGAAACCGAAGCTCATTTTACCATTTTCTACTATTCTCATACAAACCAAATCTATTCTACATTTATCTTTCTTTTTCTTTTTTTTCTTTTTTTTTTTGGTTCCAAATTGTATGGGAGAATTCCAAAGTTACTAATGATGCTCTAAAACCACAAAATTTCATCCGCAAATGAAGAAACAAATTTCTTGTACGGATGACTCGAAGTATAATAACCATTTTACTTCTTTTTGTTTTCCCAAATTAACATGGCAGATGCAATAGCTAGGAGAGGAAATACCAGACTCTAGTGGCCCACAGTACACCCCACACACAATTCCTAAGGAATTTTTTATTTATTTTGCATATACAATCATTTCTCTTACCATTGCCACTTTCCCTTGATTCCACTTGGAGATGATTTGTTCTTTCATGATACAAAGCTGCAAAATTTTAGTCATTACTTCTTTATTTAATCCTAAATTTTCAATGAATTAGAAGATTTGGGGGGGAAAAAAATCCAAAAAAAAAAAAAAAAAAATAGTAAAATCAGTTGGACCTTGAAAAGTCGGAACATATCAAGGGAGCTATTCTCCGTCGCAACACTGTTCTCAAAGTTAACTAGACAATTAGTAGAAAACTACTTAAGAAAAATACGACAACTTCCAGTGTTTGGATGAGGAGGGAAGTGGAGACTAGAAGTGACATGACACAGTGAAGTGCAGCTCATGTCCGAGAGATATTGCTGCATATGAAGGTTGTAAAAGTCGCTAGACACTAGTTGAGAATCACTGAATGTCCAGTCCACCTAGACGGCCGCCTAGAACTGTAATGTCCCGCTCCTAACGTGGCATTATATATTTGGATAGAAGTCGATTTGCTAGTTCAAGTAAGAGGAAGCCTTCAATAAAGCTCATTTGTTGGAACATGGAGACGATCCATCATGGTGAGTGGATAAGACTTCACTTTCTTATTCTTTCACGATTAATAAAGAATTCATAAAAAAAATAAATGTATGCTAGTTGCTAAGAATGAAGTCTAGAATGATAGTACATGAACTTTGTATGCTTTAATAAAAGAATTTGTATGCTTGTGTAATAAAATAACCATTGCTATACGTGTTAAAGAAAGATAGATGGTTTTATGCTAAAAGTTACTATTACAATAGCAAGAATTGTTGCCATGCTTGTTAATCGAGAAATTGTTGCCATGCTTGTTAATCGAGAAAGAATGGTTGTATGTCCCTCATCATATACTATAAGAAAGTAGAATTGCATGTTTAAGTCATAGAATAGATGGAAGAACTGATGTTGAGCTTGTAAAGTAAGAATGATCTCATGTTCATTTATTGTTTGCTGCAAAAATGGAATTGTATAGAAGAACTTGTATTGTTGTAAGAAACATTTTAAGAGAAAGTAAATGAAGAATACGGCATGGTTGTATGGACGGAAAAGAAAAGAACTACGTCTATATGGTTTGAAAAGAAAAAAAAGATAAAAATGTTTACTTGCTTGTTACTTGGGCACAAGAATGTACTCTCTCGATTGATTGTCGGAGCACTAGGATCATATCGGCCCATAAGAAAATAACATAATTTCTGTTTATAATGGTGGAGAACAGTATATTGCTTCGACCATCCTCGTATCCTTCCCATGGTTTCTAGCAGTTTCTGCTAGCAAATTCAGCAGCAAAAAACAAAAAAAAAAACTGAGAAGATGCAATCTAGTACAAGAAAACCTGCTGATTCTATTCTTTCCCAATTACATTCATTCTACATCTCATGCAAATGGAATATCACAATTGATGGATAAAGGAGAAAACATAAAGATTCACACACAAAAATACTACAAGAAGTACCCCCAGGGTCGTCTGTTAAATTCACACCAAAAAAAACTACGAAGTATCCCCAGCGTCATCTTTGTTGAATAACCTCCCTTTAGAACTTTCAAAAGGCTCAAGTCGATGTAAAAGCAGGTGAAGATTAAGAGGCTTTTGGTGGTTCATCACTGGGAAGTATACCATCTTCGTCGTGGTAGATGTTCTCCGCCATCTGCCATATCTGGAGGATGTTATCCTCGGCAACGCTGGCAATGACCCAATCCTCACAAGGATTCCAAGAGAAGTCGGATATCTTGCTGGTATGCCCACCATGGATGAAGAGCAACTCTGGTGGGCCGTCTTCTGCATCTTCTGGTGTTTGTTCTTCATCAATCCTGCAGAGAGAATGTAAGTTGAAGATGGCATCTATAATATTGTACAAGGATAGTTTTTATTTTTTTTTGAATTCCCGACATAACGTTCGGGCCCAGCGTAACACCCGGGACTTTGTGCACACTACATTGCATGCCTTTGGGCCCACCGCCCTCCAACTCCCACCATTTATAAATGGAAGGAATAATACGCCCCCGTGGCTCGATCCACTGATCTTCTACCACCCAGCCAGGGTCTTATACCTCTCCTTCGTAACCACAAGAGCCACTCGAGTTCGGTTGTACAAGGATAGATTGATTCTCAACATTGGTAAAAGATGACGCCAGAAACTAAATAGAAGTGAAATAGAAGAGCACATATATGAGCATTTGAAATCAAGGAGGAAAAAAAAAGGAACTCAAGTAAATTATAGTACTGTTGAAGCAAAAGATAATAAAGTAAAGTAGACTAACTTTAGTTGACAAATGAGGATATGTAGATAATAATATATATCAAAGAAGAAGAAGAGTTGCATAAAAGGTTTTAACAAATATCAGCCAAAAGGAATCAGAATTATCAATGATGATTATAATAACAATAACAAGCTAACTTCTACGTAAAGTCAAAATAGAATCAACTGCTTATAAATTTATAAACTAGGATCCTCACTGCTTATGTTAAGGTAGTTTTCCCTTTCTTTTTATACCTAGGATTAAGTTCCAGATCCACCAGCCATAACCTAACCGAAGTCGAGAATTGACCAATACAAGAGACCACGTTAATGAATTTTGGATTCGTCTACAAGTAACTAAGGGAACCAAGGGAAGTAGCTCTAGCCCAATTACCTATAAGAGCTAGTAATAAAAATGTGTATCTCAATACCACGAGGCTCCCACTTATGCAGAGTCCGGAGAGGGTCAAGACGGATGCATTCTCAGTATAACTTGCGTAGTCCAGGGTTTAACCAACAAGCCTTACCGTCACACCAAATGTAACTATTGTAGCAAACCGGCAACTAATGTTGGAGGAGATTGGGAACCAATATATATCATAAGTCATGGTGCAATGCCTTCACCACAAAAAAAAAAAAATCTCCTTTTTCTCTCTTCCTCCACTTCTGCCTTCTTCTTCTTCCACTATTTATGTGTTATATTGAATTTCTACACCAGCTGCTAGAGTATGAATGTGGACATCAATGCATCCCTACAACCAATAAAACCACCTGCAATTGACCATCTTTACCAATATAATCTATTTCCACATAATCTTTAGATGCATCATCATGTACCACCTACATTATTTTCTTAGTTTCAACATATTTGGATCTCAGAAGGAAATTCAGGTGTCATAATGAAATTCAATATAACACATAAAGCCAGCCACTTGATGTCGCCTCCTGCAGCAACATCTATCATTACCTGATTTCCCCAAGATAATCAGAACCTCTCTTCAATCTCTATAGTATTATCCTTATTCCAGGATTCAGAGATGATACATGTTGTTGGCTCATGACAAGCTTTGCCTCCACAAAAGCAATAAAGTGTGTTTTGAAAAGCTCTAGTGCTCCTAGGCGAGCTGCCTCACCTCATCGTATGGGAGCGCCTAAGCACGCCTAGCCTCGACCGAAAAAGAAAAGTGCCACATGGGCAGCTCTTCATAACACAGTTTGCCACTTTTGTAGCTCATGTTAGGTATCCAAATTTGAAATATATCCCTAAAAACTCATCAAAGTTAAAAGTTTTTTGACAATAAACTAAAAAAGAGAAAAACAATACCAAATTACCAATTGAAAACAATAAAGTAACTTAACAAAGATCAAAAAATAGTCTATGAAACACAACATTAAGTTTAAAAACAATAACATCACATATAAGTCATTATGGTAGGAAAAAAAATTGTTCAAATGAAAAAACAAACAAACATAAGATCATCAACTAGTCAATGTTCCATATTCCCAAATGTCTTAACGAATCCTTCATCTTCTTACTCAATCATCCATCATTCATCTCCATCATCTAAGTCTAAGAGATAATCATGAACACAATTATCAATATCATCATCAAAAATGAAATATTCGTCCTCATTGAATGATAGATGTTGTTCGTCATTTTCATCTTCTATCTCACCATCCTCCGTCTCTTCTTCCAAAACAAGTCCATCAAACTTATAAAAACCCAAACAAAGCGCAAAAAACTGCATAACCCCCCCCCCCCCCCCCCCCCCCACCTAGGTGTGCGCCTAGGCACGCCTACTTACCCATTCGCCTAATCTTCCCTTTGGTGTCTTTCTCGCCAATAGAAGATACCTCGCCACCTTTGAATTAGGCAGTGAAACATCACCTCACGTCTTTTGGGTGCCTAGGCACGCCTTGAAGGCACCTTTAACATCAATGGCAATAAATAGCCCTCTTCCAAATTGTTTCCCTTTGTCATGGCCCCTAACTCTAGAGGTGATCAGAAAGCAAAGAACCAGATCATGGCATTAGTGACAATAAAAGCATTTATGGAAATGACATAACAATAAGTAAAAAGTCAAAAATTACATATCAAGTATTAATTTTCATTTTATTTCAATTTCATTAACGCCTGAGAGTATTCAATGAACCAAGCTAACGTAGAGCACAACCATAATGTGGAGACTTAATCATGATAGGGTAAAAACAAAGAGGTGAAGAAAACATGTTAAACACTGTCATAAATCTGCACATCTGCAATACTATTCTTGTGTTGGCAACAATTATTTCTTTCACTTCTTTGCGCTGCAACCTAGTAGTGATCAGAGCAGCATGAAGCTAATATTAAGAAAGGTCTTGTTAGTCTTTACCATACACAGATCATTAACTGGCATACTATATAAAATACACCACTATGATGCCAAATATAGCCAACATGGAGAACTATAGAAGTATATTAAAAAAGGCAAACAGCTTTAAATAAAAAGCATATTTGAATCAGATGTTCAAAACAAGCTAGCAGAAGCATTGAGCAGGTACCTGCTAAGATCCCACACCATTAGTCTTCTACCAAGACAGCAAGATGCTAGTATTGTCTCATTCTTCGGACTCCAGCCAACTTGGAAAACCTCCTCCCTTTTTATTGCAGAATAATATACAATATATAAGCATTTGTCCTATTGTCCAATTTATACCCAGTCGTAGAAAAAGGCAAGTTAAATCAACATATAGCATGTCCAGGAATGCTTACTTGTGACTATCAAAAGTATGCAGAGCACTATTTAACTTGCGAAGGTCAAATAACTTTACAGTTTTGTCAGTTGAACCTGTTGCCACAACCCACTCATTGAAGGGATTAAATGCTAAGCAATTTACCTGCCATGTGAGAAGATTCATGAATTAGTATCATGAAATGGCACAGAAATACAATTTATATGTAAATTTATAATACACATACATATTCATGCGCACAGAGAATAAAATGGATATTAGAAGTTCACGAGATAGTGGAATCATTTGAAATGAACATAAGTGCATTTAATCATAAGTTGCAAATTATTATGAACTCTGAAGAATTACTGCATTCCTAAAAACTCTTATTTCTGCAGCTGAAAACCTATGCCATTCTTAGTTACTGAAGAGGATAAATAGTCCATACATAAATCTTAATAACAATTGTTTTTGCCAATGCTCTATACTACATATGCACAGAACCCTGGTTGGATGCATAATGTTAGTTCTATAATTCAGTAGTTTTGGCCTAGTAAAGACCACAGTGAGTGTGGGATCATGACTGAAGATAGGACGTAAAAGAACTAATAACAAGCAGGATAACTTTGTTGACTGGACATAACTTTTGATCTGGCATTCAATTTATTGCCACAACCAGTTACAGAGTTAAGTTTAAAAGTCTTATAAGCTACATCTGGTTCCCAATCCCCCGAATTCTCCATTCTGTATGTTAATTATAGACAAAATGACCAATAAACTGTATGCATATATCAATATTACCTGATGGATGTAAAGCTTGAACCAAAAATAGTAATAGAATAATTCAGAAGGGTAGTTGTCAACTCAAATCTATCCATATAGAGCCCCGTGTCATTTATCTCGTGAAGTGTGGGAAGGTTGTTTGTGTTATACTAGTCAATTCATAGTAGTTCACCAGTTTGAGTCTAAATTCTAAACACATACAGAATTGTTCACTGGGGCTGGGCACGGGCCGGGGCAAAATTTGATGGACCCTGACCGGACCCGTTAGTTGGCAAGGCGGGGCGGCGCGCAAGCATGCAAACGGGTCCCAAAAAACAGTAAAAAAAAGTTATTATGACACCGCATCATTTTCGTCTATTTTTCTTTTAGTTTTTATCCTTCCTCTCCTTCCATTTTCTAGTTCTCCTTTCAAACAAAATGCTGAATCTTATATCCCAAGCACCATTTTCTTCATTATTTGTGTCGTAATTTTCTTCATTTTTATTACTCTTGCAAACCCAAACCCTGAAAAAATTGGCCTACACAACAGGTCCTGCTCCTTAACATAGACATGACAGTAATATTAGTTATGCAATTGCAAGACCATGTAAATAATAGGTTTGTAAGTTTTGAATTCAAGCTATAAGAATCTTTCATTTGAGTTTTAACTATGGATCTCATTTTATTTGGGAAAAAAAAAGTTTACACACAACAGAAATTTCTCATTCATGGTCAAACTTCCCTCTAAACTTGACACCTTCATAGGTAAGTTTACACACAATAGGTAGGTTTCCTTAGGGTCTCGTCCTGCGCCACTCGAAAAATTTCATTCATGGTTAGACTTCCCTTGGAACAGTGCAGAGGATTTTTAGCATGAATTTTTAGTGTTCAGTTAAACTTGACACCTTCATAGATAAGGGTCATTTTTTGGAGAGCTTTGCAATAGGAACACAATAGAAAAGAGGGAAAACATATACACACACATCAAGGAAGCTACTTGGTAGATTCTCTCTGTGACAACTCCAATTCTCCTATAAAACATTTCAAAAGTAATTCTTGGACACTTATTTATACAAGGAAGCAGGTAGATAAACAATCACTGTCAGATTTAAAACACACCAGTTGTCATTACCGTGTTTAAATGCAGCCATACCCCTTTTCTCATATGTGAATCCCCTTGGTCTCTGTGGGAAATGGTCTAATGTCCTAATCTACATTTAACAATTATATTGTATATTAATGCAATTTTCTACCTGTCCCTTCTACATTTAGTCATACTTCTAATATGTTCTCCCTAGTTATAGACTATGATACATGCAATGTTACTCAAGACAGCAAAAAGAAAATAAGATGACATCCAATTAACCTCCTAAAAGAGAAGGTAGGATATAAAGCCCAAATTTGATCATTACATGACAAGAAACTTACTTATATTATGAAATCACTTAAAATATTATGAAACGTTGGGATGAATAAAGTAACATAATTCACTAGTCATGCGTAGACAGTAGCACACACCTATAGTTACTAGTCAAAGACAGAAGTATTGTTTTTATTAGACGCACTTACCTCACCTTGATGAGCAACTACCGACTGAACTGGCTTGTTAACTGCTTGTGAACGCAAGTCCCATATAAGAAGATGTTGATCATCACCAACAGAGCCAAACAAGTATTCATGCCTCAAATGCCAAGCAACATCCTCAACAACACCTTCGTGTACCTATTTGTCAAGAATAGTTTTTCATATTCAATATTCAAAGTCATATGTAAATACAGCATCTTACCTGTTATAGATTCATTGTATAATCATATATTAACAAAGTTAGAATTCTGATGCTGTATTTATATAATATCTGCACAGCTAATACAGAGAAACTTGTCTATGTAAGACAGTAAAAAGATGGGAAATCATATGCTTCTTCACTTGCTATCCTCCTTTTTGAGATAACTAAAATATACTGCATGTCATAGATGTGCATATTAACCAAATTAAGAAAATTAAGTTGATTCATGAACTACATTTCGCTAAATTTCAATTAAATCACACAACAATCAACCGTCTAAAGATCTCTGATTAGGACAATACACCACTGAACTGTATGTATTTCTTTAGTTGATGGTTACTTCACTTCATCGAGGCAAATTTTAGCACTTATGCAGACAGACAAACCCCTGATATAAATAAAGTTTATGTCCTAGGAGATGTAGTGTCTGCTTGTCATCCATAAACAAATATTAGCTAACAGAATAACAACTGCAATTGCATATTATACATTTGAGTTTATATTTTCAAACATAAACCAAGAATCAGAAGCTCAGTTAGAAAGCCCTCGTATTCAATTCCAATTTGCAATTTGACAGTCTTCTGGTTTTAGATGGGAATCCAAATTATTACATTCAGCACTTCAGGGAGAAAGTTTAGAAATATTGTGCACATATTTAGTTTGATGTTATTTTTGGACAAATAATGACAACCACCAAAAGCCTTCCATCCCAAAAAATCGGCTATTTGAATCTTTTTCTTCCATGCAGCTCCGTTAAGGGACCATGTCTACTGTAATATTAGCAGAAGTCATATCCTTCTTCAAAGCCTCAATCCAAGTTCATTTAAGACCCAAGTTTCAGCAACTTTCTTAAACTAGTATCTTACCACTCCTAACAGGTGCATATATTGGTCTATATAAAACATGTCCAAAGACTACTAACTACTTGAGGCTATTTCCTTTCACCGTAATTCCTCAACTGGCATAACCTCCAAATTTCCAACAGTATAGTCATTCTTATCCTATCTTCCAACATAGTGCCATTGATCTATCTCACCATTCTCACTTCACCTATGCTTATTTTCAGGACACATTTATTTAACTTCCCAACACTACGGTCCATAAAGCATGGTCGGTAGGTGTGCATTCACATCCGATCAAAATCGGATATGGATATATTATTTTCTGATCTGGGCATATATGAATCAAGAATCAGATTTAATTTCATTAATCCATCCGAGTATGGATACAGGTTCCATTCCATCTTTAAGATCCGGATATCTTGTCATCTATTAAGATATCAATCAATATAATTATATGCTTCTAACACTAGGCAACTCTGTATTCATGGCTAAACCTATTATGCTCAAAGTATATCGATGTTATAAATTTTGCTAGGCGGGTTCGGTGCGCCTAGCGCCTAGGAGCCGAACTGATTTTTTTTTTCTATGTATGTTACTTCCATATATATGTTGTGTATGTTGAAAACAAAAAACAAAAAACTTTGGCAACTTGGTTACAAGTGGGATAGTCAAGGCCTTCATCCGGAGGAGGTGGTCATTGGTTCGAACCAGGTAACCCTTTTTTTTTGTCTATATTTTTGGATTTCCTACACAACCGTAGCCCTAAAATCCCCTCCTCTCCCCTCCCCTCCCCTCCCAGGCTCCTCTCCTCTCCTCTCCTCTCCTCTCCTCCCTCTCCTCTCCTCTTCGAACCAGAAGCGGATGCAGAGGCAGGCGGCAAGCAGCGGAGGTATGTATTTTTTTGAAATTATTTGATTTTTTTTAATTTCAAATTTTTTAATTTTTTTTAAAAAAATTTGAATTTTTGAACTGGCCGCCTAGGACGCAATTTGGAACACTGAAGTATATATCAATACTCCAACACTTAGAAGCCAGAAGCGGGAGCGGGGACGGAAGCGGGAGCGGAAAAGCGCAACTACTTAGAAGATTCTAAATTTGGGAGCGTGATGGGAGCGTGCGCTAATAAATTTTTAATTTTTATTAATTATTGTTATCAAAACTTATAAATATCTTAAAATTTATTAGAATTTATAACGTTCAGTTCAAAGTTATAGAGAGATCTTTCGCATGTTAATTTTTTATAACGTCAAAGTAACAAATCTTTAGTTTCTTGGTACTTTGATAAATGTGTATTAAAAATATTCCAATTTCTCTCACAAAATTTATGTCATCTTCTAAAATTATGGTCATATTATGGGAAGTGATCATGTCGTCGGGGAAACAAGCTTCCGTCCCCAAGAAACGAAGCTCCCGTCATCGGGGAAACAAGCTGGCTCCCAAGTAAGAAACGCCGAATCGAAGGTTCTTACTGAGATTCGTTGACCTCCTAGGATTTTCTGGCTTCTAAGCTCCAACATAACGTAAGTTAATTAACATGTAACTAAATCTATATGAAATCATCACTTCGGTACAAAATCCTATTCATACTCGTATTTGCTTTATTATCCATATCCTTCTTATCTCCGCTTCGGATCCGAATTCATTTTTTGTCGAATATGGTTACTGGTTTTTATTTTTAAACTTACCATTTCAACCACCTTTTTAGTTCTATGAACAACATCCTCCTAACTCCTCAATCTTACCATGCAGATAAATAACTGACCCTGAAGACCAAAAATATCACTCTTTAGTTATATCTTTTCCATCAATATGGATTTGCTTATTTTTTTGGCTTTTAGTTGATGTTTCATTTCGTATACTATGTTTTCATCTACTTAATTTTACATCCCTTAAATTCCAATTTTCTCTCCACAATTTTATTTTAAAAGCTACTTTGTTATGCTCACATCCACCAGTACAATATCATGGCAACATGATACACCAGGGAACCCCATCCAGAATATGCATCACAATTTCATCCATAACTAAAACAATAAGGTAAGGACTTAATATTAACTTGATTGTTGACATAAGGCCAACGGTGATGAAAAATGGTATAATATCTCCTCCAATTGTCCACATGGTAGTCACAATACCATCACACATATCATTTATAATCTCAAAGAAGGTACTATAAATAATAAACATAATTCTTCTCCAAGTTTCCACCAAATTATATCTACCGGTCCTCTATAATAAGATTTTTCTGTCAATAAAACTATATGTAATCATAATACATCATACATATCATGTACAGTTAAGTGTACGAAGGGGGTCGGTCGCTCTTTGCTAGCCATAAGGCCCCACGGCCCTCCTTTTAAATCTTCTCATATAAATAAATATCTTTAATATTAGATCTCCTAGCATGAAATCAAATTGATTCTCTAAACTTTTGGACAAAAAACGATCACATATTTTAAATAAGGAACATTTTGATGATAATAATTCATTGCGTCTTAAAATTTAGTTTTACTAAGACAGCATAGTTTCATAATCTTGTATGTGATATGACATCTGCATAGTTCTATTTTGGTAAACTATTTCATAGGAAGAGCTTAAAGGCCTTCTTACTTAGTACATTATAATTAGTTAATAAAATATTTGTTGATATACTTAAATTAAAAAGTTAAATAATTAGTATTAATAAATAATTGCCAATTTAGTTAGATAATTAATTAGTGTTTGTTATTGTTATAATGTACTTTTTCACTTTTTCACCTCCTCGATATGTAGACATCCAAATAGTGAAGTATGAAATTAGACGACTTTCGCATACAAAATGTCAGATCCAAATATTAGAACACGGATTTCCAAACAATAACTAACATGAAAGTCAAATGCACATGCAAAGCACTAACCCACTTTGCATATGCACTTTCTCACCTCCTTCCCACTTCGGCCATACAAACAACCCCTAACTGAAGAAATCGCGTTTTCAAAACATGATTTCATTAAATAAGTCAGCAATATTGTGTTCCCAGAATGTGACTTCACTTTCTTCGGATACGAAGTTCCAGAACATGATATCTATAGTTAAACTGCATTTTGAAAACACAACTTTGAGAAAGCATCGTATTTTGATAATATTTTCAAAAGTTTAAAGAAAGCTTAAAAATAAGGGAAAAGGTCATTTTACTCAAACATCTTCTTTCCTTTGAAAAGGGGCCATTTCATCCACTAACTCTTGGTTTTGAACCTTGTTAGCAATCACCCGAATAAAACTCGTATTATACGCGAATTTTTCTGTATCTTTCATAAACGTATAATACTTGCATACTTTTGAAATATTCAGATTAGTATACGAATTTTAAGCATGTGAAGTTTTAAACGTGTTCCGTACGAATTATTGACAAATTTGGCACAAAAAATTTGGCGGCAACATGTTTAAGTAACCAAATTTGACAACTTGTTTAAGTATGTGAAGTTTCTAACCTCAATATTTTCGTTTGACGAATATTTGAACCAAATTTTTTAACGTATTTTACTTGTGCACTGTGTTGCCGATTTATATTCGTACTTTTGCAGTCCCGAATTTTTTCCTTTTGCGGAATTGCTAACAAGGGTTTTGAATCAAGAAGCAATCTATACTTTAGAACCAAAAGGGCAATATACCTTAAAAATATGTTGGACGTCGAGGGACTTATTCTTAGGCATGGCGTTGATATCCCACAAGCATATCTGCGCATCGTTCGACCCGCTCAACAAATACCCTTCCTTGAACACGCTCATTTGGTTGAATAGTAAGATCCATCCCAAGTTTCAATTTCTAGATTCTCAAGCCTAACCCACCGACATGAACTATAGGTTGGGCCTGAGAATTTCTAAATTCAGAATGTAGGAAATCATTTTGTAAAATATTCCAATTTGGAGCCCAATTTCTAGATTCTAGATTTACATTATATTTATCCCACGTTAATTTTTTGACCACACAATCTTTGGGACCAAAGATCATTTTATCATTTTACGCTATTCTCATGCAAACCCAACCCATCCTACATTTACCTCTCTTTTTAAAAATTTGGGCCTCAAGATGCAATTTTGAGCACAGGATGCTCTTAGAACCAAAAGGGCAATATACCTTAAAAATCTGTTGGGAGTCTAGGGACTTATTCTTAGGCCAAGGAAATCTGCGCATCGTCTGACCCGCTCAACAAATACCCTCCTAATGCTCATTTGGTTGAATAGTAAGACTCATCCCAAGTTCCAATTTCTAGATTCTCAGGCCCAACCCATCCACAGAGCAATAGGTTGGGCCTGAGAATTTCTTGATTCAGAATCTCCCAATTTGGAGCTCCAATTTCTAGATTCTAGATTTACATTAATTTTTTTTCTCACGTGAATTTTTGACCCCACGATATTTGGGACCAAAGGTCACTTTATCATTGTCTGTTATTCTCATACAAACCCAACCATCCTACATTTACCTCTCTTTTTAAAAAAAATTGGGCCTCAAGATGCAAGTTTGAGCACAGGATGCTCTTAGAACCATACCTTAAAGATCTGCTGCGCGTCTAGGGACTTGTTCTTAGGCGCGGCGTTGATATCCCACAGGCAGATCTGGGCGTCGTCGGAGCCGCTCAGCAGGTACCCTTCCTTGAACACGCTCCACGAGAGCCCGTAGCCTTCCGAGTTGTGCCCCCTGAGCCTGAGCTCGGGGTCGCACCTCCCGTCGAGCGGGGGCTTGGAGGGGTGCTTGCTGTAGTCGAAGAGGTAGACCTCGGCGCTGACGGTCTTGGTGGCGATGACGAAGTTGTTCTGCGGCATGCAGCGGGCGCGGTTGACCTCGCCGTCGTGGTTGATCTGCTGGACGATCTGGACCTTGCCGGAGGCGGCGCCGAAGCCGCCGAGGGGGGAGGAGTCGTCGTCGTAGGCGCGGGCGTCGTTCTCGGCGTCGTCGAGGGGGAGCTGGACCTGGGCGAGCATGAGGTAGTTGGGCTCGTCATCGGAGGTGTGGGTGCCGAGGAGGAGCTTCTGGACGGAGTGGTCCTTGCCGGAGGGCTCGGAGCGGTCGGGGAGCCACTGGACGGTGAGGGAGGGCCACTCGAGGGCGTGGGTGACGACGAGGTCGTAGAGGAAAGGGGTGTTCTTCTTCCAGATCTTGTACTCCTCGTTCACCATCCTCTCCTTCACCTCGCCGCGGAATTCCTCCTCGTCCTTCGCCATTTCAAGGAATTAGGGTTTCTCTCTCTCTCTCTCTCTGGTTGGGGTCAGGGTGGGAATTAGGGTTTTTGAGGGGGAGTGTTGGTGTATTTGTTTGGGACCAGTAAATAGACTTTGGGATAAGTTCCGAAATTTTTTTTCTGTTGGGTCTCAAAATATAACTAATTATTTTTTGTGACACTTTCGATACTTAAATATTAATTATATATATTATGGAGACTCAAACATAAATTTTGAAACTTATCTGAGATCTAAAGTCTAAATATTCTATAATTATTTGGAATTTTCTTTTTTTTTTAGATCTCCGGAAATACGCACGTGATTTTCTGCACGCAGCGTTGCATGTCATTTGATTTATTTTTTACTTTTGTACGATTCACTAATATATTTTTGTAGTTATCCCTAAAATAAGATATTTATTAGATTTATATTCATCTTTTCTCATGGACAACGTTCATTTGACCTTAAAATTTTCTATTTTTTCTATTTCCGTTGTCCCAAGGTGCAAAAAATGTAAAAATACTAGTAGTATACGATCACAAAGTCACACAATGATGTCCTAGATGCTTTGGAAGACGAATAAAAGTAATCACGTGCAGCTCACGTTGATCGTATAATACTCGTATTTTGAAATTTTTTAACGTTGGGACAACGTAAATGGAAAAAGAGAGACTTTCAGGATCAAATGAACTTTGTTGGTGAGAAAAGTGGGATGTAGGTTTAATAAACACCTTATTTTATGGATAAGTACAAAATTATATTAGTTAATAGGACTAAATCTTTTTTCTGATATTAAAAAATTGTAATCTTTAATTATATTTGAATTAAGATTTCTTTTCTACATATATTTATTGAAACAAATAGATAGAAAAAAAAATCTCTCAAATATTATTACAAATTATACTAAAATAATTTAAATATAATTTGGAAATTTTTTATTAAAATTTATGATTATTTACATCAATCTCTTGTGTACTTTCGGATTCCCTTTTTTTTTAAAGATAATTATGATAACCTTCCATATATTTTATGTTATTACACGGACCACTAATATATTTTATGTTTTACATCAAGGGTTATTACACTAATCACCCTTACAACATAAAGCAGAGGATTGTCCATATAAGATATGTTTAATAAACCAGAAACATATGGACGGTTAGTGTAAATAACACTAAAATTTGTTATAGATATGTTTATAGATATATGTTTAGATAATATTATGTAGTTAGTTTAAATATAATTTAAATATTCAATAACTTTTGATTTTGATTTCTTATATATATTTATAGAAATTTGGGGTTATTTACACTAGCCACTCATGCGCTTTATATATATTTTTTATATATATAATTATACTAATCGAAGGACGGAGACAGGAAGTTTTGGAAGAGCTGAAGCAAAAAAAATAGTTTTGAAAGTTTTGATTTGTTATACACTAGCCACTCATGCGCTTTTTTTATATATAATTATACTAACCCAACGGATGAAGTAAAAATATATCATGGAAATAAAAAATTCTTAGTTATACTGCTATGATTCAAACCCATGACTCAAACAACATATCACATAAGGATTACCACTACACTACAATAGTTTTATGTTACTTAGTAAATTTTTTTTTGCTTTTATTTTAGCCCGGGCTACAGTCCGGATCAGTCCGTCTTATGCTCTGCCACTGTACTAACCTTTCCTATGTTCCCTATGTTTTGTATTTATTACACGGACCTCCCATATGTGCACGTGGTCATTAAATATTGCAATGGTCATACCATCCTTCTTTATACAGGTTTTAAAATTCCATATTTACCGTTATTTCCATTTTATTTTTCATGTTTCACTCAGTTCCCACTCTCTTTCACATTAATATATTATTAGTTTATTTTTTACTACATAAATAACTCAAATAAGTTTTTTTGACAATAAATTGGTTGTCCGTCAACATCGCCGTTTAATTTGTGTACAAATTACACGAAATTAAAATTTAGAGGATTTATTTTAGCTATGATTATTATTTTTATTTTTAAAAATATGAATCTTGCAAGAGGTTTTTTGCACACCTCGCCCTCGTTGAGATACAACTCTTGCTTGATGGAGAAATGTCATGAGTTAGCTACTTGCATGATTAGTTTTTTTTTTTTTCCCCATGTGAAAAAAAAAAGTTGTTTAAAGGTGAAGAAAAATAAAAGAAAATAGTTAGGTCATCTTCACAATAAAAAAAAGCTTAGGGTTGTTAAAAAAAGTTAATAAAAGGTGAAGATGAATAAAATCAAACAAAACAGTTCGGTATTCTTTACAGTAAAAAACTTAGGGTGTTATATGAAAAACTACTAAATAGTAAAAAATTAAGGGGGTCATATGTAATGTGTAATAAAAATCTAAAGAGTAGTAGATTAAAAAATTTCAAAGAATTGGCTTCGCCCGGGCTCGAACCGGAGACCTTCAGTGTGTTAGACTGACGTGATAACCAACTACACCACGAAACCTTACTGAAGAACTTTTATTTACCAATTATATGGTTTATAAAATAAAATCATTACTACTAATAATTAGCCCTCAAGCTTTCATGTAACAAGTTTTTATATTTTAAAATCCGACGTTGGCTGACTGTGACATCGGAAAATAGTTTTCCGAATAACAAATCTAATCATAATCATATAAAAATTGAGATACGTGATGAATTCTTGGCTTCACGTCCTTTCAATTGAATGACAAAAATTGATAATTTTATTCTAAATGTTTAGAGTAAGCTATTTAATCATTTTCATCATATATACAAACTCAGGTTACAAACAAGAATTGGTTCGCTAAGGAGGTGTTTGGTTCATGGCTAGCTCTCCCAAGCAAAAGAAGCAGTTGTCTAGGACCCCACATTTTTATGGACAAAAAAATATAAAATATTAGTATATAAGTACATTTGTAATCATCAATTTTTTTTTTTCTTTGAAAGATCAAAAAAGCTATATCAAGCTGAAAAAAAGAAGAAAATAAAAAATAATACAGCTGATTTGGTAAACAGTGACAATCAATTAAGATCAGTTACCGCTTCTTTCTCTCATCTCTTGCAGAAATTACCGCACCGTACTCGCCGCTTCATCTACCATGTTTTATATAATGAGAAAAAAAGTAGAAGTCATGCTCTCTCTCTCTCTCTCTCTCATACAACTGCGAGCCTGTAAGGACGATACTTATATATAGGTATATTTTCAAAAATATGGAATACTAGTATATAGGTATATTTTCAAAAATTATTCCATATTTGGACTTTTGTCTAGGACCTCCAAATGATTTGAAACGGCCCTAGTTTGGTTGCTTGTAACTGGGCTGAATCTGACGATTTTTTTGTAACTGTTCCGAATTCAAGTGTTTAGCTTGTAATGAAAGTCCATTTTTTTTCTTATGATATCATCCAAGAATACCCCTTGAAAGACCATTTAGCTTACATCTCTACTATTATAATGCGGCTTAGAACCGTCTTCAATTTAAGCCGTCAAAGTCGTATGTATATCATCAACCAATTAATTTTTATAAAAAAAAAATTAAGTACTGTAACCGTAGTTGTGTTTCTCACGTAGTTTGAAAAAAAATTAAAAACATAAAATTCTTCTAACTACATGAACATATGTAAATCAAAAAATATTTTAAAATTTAAATTATATTTGAATTAACTAAATATTATTATCTAACTAACACATAAAAAAAATTTGTAACAAATCATAACTAAAATATATTTAAAATATTCTAACATAATTTAAATATCTATATTTCAAGAATATCATACATTTTTTCTTTTTCTATATTTCAATAACATTTAAAATACTATAACATAATTTTAATTTTTATATTTCAATAATATTGTAAATTTATATATTTAATTTTTTTTTACGTACAACGCACGTGTATTTACTATGACACACACACACACACACACATATATATATATAGGGTAAGCCTATAGCTCATATCCCTTTTTTCCATATATATATATATATATATATAAGACCTCTTGAATATAAAAACCATCCTGTTAGGGTAAAGTGAAAAAAAAATTAAATTTTTTTTAGTTGCATTCCACTTTATTTATCCATACTAAAGATGCTTCCCACATGATTACCATAATGTATGGCGATTTCCACTTTTAATGAAAATCGTCACAAACTAACGGTCAACTCGGTTGACCAAAATTTTTGTACAAAAATATCCTCCCTTCGTACATTGCAAAGGAGGAGGGTTGGGAAGAGGAAATGTGTATTTCGGTCAAAAATTAACAGTTAGTTTCCGTTAAAAGTTGGTGCCATCATACATTGAGGTAATAGTGTGGGGTGCATCTTGAATATGGATAAATAAAGTGAGGTGCAACTCACATTTTCTCAAATAAAATTTATATGTTCAACAAAAAAGACTTGATATTTTTTTTTATCAATTAAACACTCATATTTTGGATATTTTTATCAAATCATCCCCTTCGTACACTAGTCGTTATAATTTGAATGTTATAGTCAAATTTTGACTAAATATGCTTGAAATATCCAAAATACTTATGTACGTGATCATTAAATATTGCAATGGTAATCCCATCCTTTTTGTATATAGGTTTAAAAAAGCTCATATTTTATCATTCTTTTAATTTTTTTCTTCCAATTTTTATTCCGTTTCCACTCTATTTCACATTTGTATATTATTAGTTTGTTTTCTGTTATGCGTAAATAACTTAAATAAACTTTGTTGACGGTAAATTCGCTGTATGTTGACGCCGTCGTTCAATTTGGGTACAAATTAAACCAAATTAAAAATTAGAGATTTTTTAAGACTACAGCTTTGTTTTTTTGCAAAAAAAGGTGGGAGGATTTTTTTGTTTTTGTTTTGCACACTCACACCTGAAGAGATATAAAATAAATGGTTGTCTTCTTTACAGTAAAAAAAAAAAACTTAGGGCGTTATATGAAAAACATACTAAATAGAAAAAAAAAAAATGGGGAGTATATAACAGAAAATTTACTGTAGCGAAATAAATTTACATTAAATTCATGTAAACGAAATAAGTTTGAAATTTTTTAAAAAAAAGTCACGGTCCGCCAACAGTGTTGGCGGAAAACGCAACTTTTGTACACGTACGCAGACAAACAAATAAAAAAAAAAATGTGGGCCCCACGGCCAATTTCCGCCAACAGAGTTGGCTGAAATTGGCCCCCCCAATTTCAGCCAACTCAGTTGGCGGAATTTGGCCCCATGGGGCCCACGTTTTTTTTTGTGGTTTGGTTTGGTTTGGTTTGTTTACTTAGTTTGGTTTAATTTTTTTCGTTGGTTTATTTTAATTAGTTATATTTTTGTTTTATTTATTTAGTTTAGTTTAGTTTTGTAATTAGATTTAAGTAAATTTATTTTAACGAAATAAAATTAAAATAAATTAATTGGAAAGAAATATTTAGAAATATTTTGTTTGGGAATTTGTTTCCAAAGTATCAAAATTTGTATAAATTCCATCTAAAGCATAAAAGTTTAAAATATGACGAAAAAATATCAAAATGAATTGGACATTTATATTTATAAATATTATATTTTTATCGTAATTTTTTTCGTCGTTAACAGACGTTAAAAAATAATAATGTTAAAAATCTGTCGTAAGACTATTACGTCTGCCGTCGAGCAGACTTCAAGCGGCCATAATTACTTGTTTTGAGATCGTTTTTCGTTAAATAATAAGTCGATTTGTATGTTTTCGACGAGAGTAACACAAATCATGTAGAAAAAAAATTTATCCGAAACAAGACGCATATGTTACAGGCAAAAATATAAAATATAAAACTTCAAACTATCATAACTTTTGACTGGGAGATCGAAACAAGCTCCAGTTTGAGCCAAAATGACCGTATGGAAAAGTACTTCAGAATAAACTGTTTTACCGTTTGACGGACTTCAAAAAATTTTAGAATCGTCAAAAAACGATGTTTTGACCTCCAAATTTGACTTTCGGTAATATTATTTTTGAATATTTAAAATTTACTGTAGGAAAATAAATTTATATTGGATGTGGGGGCCCACGAATTTAAAACGATGTTTCGATCTACAAAAAAAAATTTAGAAATATTTAAATTAATTATTTTATGTCTATTATGAAAAAAGAACTAATAAAACAAAAAAAATAATCAAACCAAATCAACTAAATCAACCAAAACAAACCAACCCAAACCATCCAAAAAATCCGTGGGCCCCACACCAAAATTCAGCCAACATAGTTGGCGGATTTTGGGTGTGGGGCCCACGATTTTTTTGGGGTGGTTTGGGTTGGTTTGTTTTGGATTGTTTTGGTTGGTTTTATTTAGTTGGTTTGTTTTAATTGGTTTTGTTTTATTATTTGGTTTAGTTTTTTTTATTTAGTTTTTTTAGCCAACAATTTCAGCAAACATTTTTTTATTTAGTTTTTTTTATTTAGTTTTGTTTTAGATTTTAATTTTTTTAATTTAATTTTGTTTTGAATTATGGTTTGCTTTGGTTTTTTTATTTATGGATTGATGTTGGTTCAGGAATTGGTTCACATGGAAGGGAATAATGCTTCTCAGTTTGATGCACCCCAGTTTGAAAAAAATAAATTTCTAAATATTTAGTTTTGTTTTTTTATTTATGGATTGATGTTGGTTCAGGAATTTTTTTTATTTAGTTTTATTTTTTATTTAGTTTTGTTTTGAAAAAAATATTTCTAAATATTTCTTTCCAATTAATTTATTTTAATTTTATTTCGTTAAAATAAATTTACTTAAATCTAATTACAAAACTAAACTAAACTTAATAAATAAAACAAAAATATAACAAATTAAAATAAACCAACGAAAAAAACCAAACCAAACTAAGTAAACAAACCAAACAAAACAAAACAAAACAAAACAAAACAAAACCAAAAAAAAAAACGTGGGCCCCATATGGAGCCAAATTCCGCCAACTGAGTTGGCTGAAATTGGCCCCCCCCCCCCATTTCAGCCAACTCTGTTGGCGGAAATTGACCGTGGGGCCCACGTTTTTTTTTTTAATTTGTTTGTCTGCGTACGTGTACAAAAGTTGCGTTTTCCGCCAACACTATTGGCGGACCGTGACTTTTTTTAAAAAAATTTCAAACTTATTTCGTTTACATGAATTTAATGTAAATTTATTTCGCTACAGTAAATTTTCTGAGTATATAACGTGTAATAAAAATCCAATGGCTATGGAAAACTAAAACAATTGGCTTCGCCCGGACTCGAACCGGAGACCTTCAGTGTGTTAGACTGACGTGATAACCAACTACACCACGAAACCCTTTTGTAATAACAATTCGTTCATATTTTATAATTCTATATTTTCAGGCGGTTATGTGCAAAAATGTATAATATAAATATAGAATAAAATTAAAAATTTTGGCTTCGCCCGGACTCGAACCGGAGACCTTCAGTGTGTTAGACTGACGTGATAACCAACTACACCACGAAACCTGTTGTTTGGAAATATTAATATAATAATGAAAGGCAAGTATCAAACTACCCGAAAATAGTTTGTCTCGTGTTCATGGACACAGGCTTTGGATACTCGATCAGCTCACATTTGTTGTTCTTGAATTCATGGCGCCAATGTTGAGGGGAATGGATGTCCGCGAGATAACGTCCGACAACTGAGACAATGCTTGGTCAACTTCTCCAGAGTTGGGTGGAGGACACTGAGACGTGATCTTCATTTGTAATTGTAATCATAATATAATCATAATCGTAATAAATAACGTAACTGAATTTGCAATAACATTGAAGTGATTGGTTAGAATATATAATCAAATTATACAATTTATCAATGACATTCAAATGTTAACAATTATATTATCATGTTTGATGTTTGGTTATAATATATTATCAAACTATATAATGTTAGCAATGACACTTGAATGTTTGTTTTTATGTAATGTAATGGAATTAGTCGGCTTCTAAGAGTTCTCTCCTCTACTCTCTTGAAATCATCATATGATCAATTTTAGTACATGGATATGAGGCATAGACTTATATTTCTATATTAGTCATGTATATGTGCACCAATACAAATGGATTCCTACATCTCATGTGCACCTATGTGCAATAGTACACTTCATTCTTATTGGTTCACATGTGCATTGGTTCATGTACGAATATGAGCCTATGGCTCATATCCCTTTTTTCATATATATATATATATATAACCTCTAGCGTACAAGTTAAACATAATTACCACTATACCACAATTGTTTTATGTTAAGAATGACTCATGTTATATATGTTGGAGTGGGTGGGGTTCCCAACCTATGTGGAGAATATCCCTGAGTGCGACGAGCGCTATCCGTGTGTCGGAAAAGCTCGAAAAGTGCATCGAGCGCTGTGTATTGGAACATTTATGGTAAGCAAATATTATATTAGATTTTCATCTTTGACTTTAATTATATATTTATGAATGGATCTTTCATATATTAACTTTCCATATAATTGGATTTCCAATTTATGGTAAGCTAGTTTATGATTTGATTTTCATTAAATATATGATTGAACGTAATTGGATTTCCATAAATATTATTGGCTTCCATAAATAGATTTCCATATGGAAATCCTAATTCATGCAAGAGTTTATATAAAGGCTCATGCAATATACAACAATAAGATAAAAAAAACAAAAGGAGAGGAAAAAAGATGGCAAGAGTGTCATTGCAACTTTGGAGGGGAGAAAGAAGGATTGGAGGCCGTTTCAGAGAAGGAGATCAATTTGGGGTATTTCTCATTGTCTTTTTTCTTCGTAGTTGTAATTTATTTTCTGTTCCAAAGAGTTACGGTGATCCGTGTTGGATCGGTGTGGAACTTGTAGAGGGTGTAATCTCTTTATTCCATTAGTGGAGGTTCTTCAAGGTTGGACTCCGATTGTCCCGTAGTTTTTTCCATCTGGGTTTTTCACTTAAAAATTTCTGTGTCTGCGATTTGTGTTTGGTGTTTTTTGGTTGTGCGTTTTGCTCGGTTCTCTCCCAGTTACTCTCTGGTTTGGGGAACGATTTTCGCATTTCGTTTCCAACAGTGTGGTATCAGAACCAGGTTCTGGAATTTTAGAAGGGTGTCAGAAGTTGACAGGCAAACTAGAGAGGAGAGATAGACGCGAAGCCGGCGCGCATGATAAACCAAAATGGTTCTAATTACCACTATTGGCAGAGCAAGTCCAAGCATCGGTACTAGAACTTTGAGTGCTATCATTGTGGCAAGAAGGGCCACATCAAGCGAAATTGTTTCGTTTGGAAGAGAGAGAAGAAGGGCGACAAGGGAAAGCAAAGTGAGAACAATACAGCGGCGGCCTCGGCACATGGAGGCGATATGATCCTTGTAGGTGATGAGGTAGTCATGAACCTCGCCTGCGATGACAACTCTTGGCTGGTGGACTCAGGTGCTTCAGCGCACATACAACATGGTACTATTTGCTACTTACACAAAATACGACTATGGAGTGTTGAAGATAGGTAATGGATGTCACGCCCCGATCTTCCGCAGGAATCGGTCGTCCCCGCTAGGCGCGAATCACCGCGCCAGCGCTCCCGCAGGACGTTCGTTCCCATCAAGACGTGATGCTGCGCGAGCTTGGAGTTGCGCCCGCGCAAGGCAAATACCGAAACGCCCGTTAATAACTAGTTCGCAGAGTCGTCATAGCGGAAACATAGAATAAACACAAGTATTGAATCCAAACAAGCTCTTTATTGATATGAAGTAAATATTACAAGAGGCGCTAGGCCGAGATTACAAGTCGCTCGTGCTCTCTCTCTCTTTACAATGATAATGCCCTTAGGCTTACAACTGAATCAAACAATCTGGATGATGATATTCCTATACATTATGTCTCATATATGTGAGCTTCAGGTCCGCGCACCATGCTACAAGACGCCAAGTGTCACGACCCGCACCCGAAAATTGGGCATGAGCCGTGGGTACGTCCAGCCTACGTCGCAGAATCGGCGGTAGAACGCTGTAAGGTTCGTTCTAGGTCAAACAAATCTATCTATATATCTCACAAAAATCTGCCATAACCTCTCCAAAAGGAGGGCAACCACGCAATATATATATGAATAATCCTCTCCAAAAGGAGGGCAACCACGCAAAATATATAATCACTCAATCACAATAACTAGGGGAAGAATAAAAGCACGATATGATATCAACAAGGAAACAGAACCAAAGAGAGCAAGACAATATCCAAAATATACAGTCCAAGTCTATAATAGTCTACAACATCTCACAGGCAACAAAAGAATAAGTACAATCATCCAAATAAACCACTGGGAATAACCCAGGAAACCCACCTAGCTAACTAGGGCGCTAACGGCGTCTCCTCGGCGCACTCCTCCTCAGTCTCGGGGTCACAACCCTCGTCAACACCCGGCCCGTAGAACGTCGGGCAAAAGTTCTCAGGATCCTCTGGAAAAAATATGCCTAGTCAGGACTGGAGCGAAGTACATAACTCTGAAAGCAACTCCAAATATATGGTAAGGTGTATATGACGAGCAATAGAAAAGCATACAAGATGCACAGAAAATAAATATATACTGGAGCACAATAAGTAGCTGCAATATAAACTGGAGAACAATACAAGTACTGGAAAAGTGACTGCAGGTGAGAAAATATGAATACTAGCTAAGTGCCTTGAGCACAAGTTCGTTATGTGATCGACTTAGGTTGCACATAAAAAATACTACGATAACTCTGTTATGCATGAGTTGCATAACCGACATACACATGAATACTGTTTGGCTTTGATCACATAACCAACTCCTACTCCCCTCCCCCACTAATACTCTTGGATCCAACCACAACACGCTACGTACATGATAATAGCTCGCGCACACGAAGACGAGAGCACAAGAAGCACATAATAGCACATGAGAATCAATACCCAAAGCATATGATGAAATAAACGTGATAGAGTACCCGCTGAATACGGTAAGGGGGATAGCATCTCATGACGGGATCCACTAGTACCAGCTCGTGTAATAATATGTCAGAATCAAGTATTACAGTTCTAGAACAGGTGATATAAATGCTATCATGAAATGGAAACTATCAGAGGTAGGTACTCGCCTGATGTCCTGAGCAACTGATGAGGATCGAGATCCGGACCGGTGTCGCAAGAACCTATTACGAAAAGCAAGATTAAACAGGGTTCTAAGGATTTAAACTGATGTAAAATAATTAAAAACATGCTTCTAGGGCTATTCTAGGTCGAACGGGTCAAACCGGTGAAATTCGGTCAAAAAGTCAACCAGGGGTCCAAAAAGTCAACTCTAAGTCAAAACTAGGTCAAATGTTAACTTTTATGGTCAACGGAGACAATTATGGTCAAAGCTAGGTCAAACTAGGGTGCCCCTGAAATTCTAGGTCAAACCGAGCTCATTAAGCTAGAAAACTCTCAAACTCGCCTCATCGAGATACCGGGATACCCTCGGTATCCGATACCTCGCCCTAGGCCACGCACCCCGCCTAAATCCGCTAAAACCTATGCTAGCACGCGTAAATATATATACATAAGCATATAAAAATTACTCCAATACTATTCCTAGGCTATTGCTCAAAAACTCCGCTCGAAACTCAATACCTTGGATATCTCAAGGTATTGAGATATCGCTCTCAAATCCCTCTAACTAGCTATTAGGTAGCTATCTAAGCTAGAAAAAATATATATATATCTATCATATATATACATATCTAAGTATCTATATACATATATATATATATATAGATATCCACACACATATACACATATACCCATATATACCTTACCCAACTCATAAATATATATGTATATAACTATCTAGATATCTATAGATATATATTGCTATTGGTATATATATATATATATATATATATATATATATATATATATATATATATATATATATATATATATATATATATATATCTTAGATAGATATGACTATCTATCTACCTATCTATTACCTATCTATTACCTATCTATCTATCAACCTACGTATCTATCTAGCTACCTATTTATCTAACTATCTATCTATCTTATTACCTATCTATCTAATAATCTCACTATCTATCAATTAATCTAGCTATCTATCTCTCTAGATATCTAACAATCTAACTCATCTATTAAACTATCAAACCCCCGCTACCTAGCTGCTAGCAAACACCACGCGCCTAGCTGCGATGCTGCTGCTGCTGCTAGCCTGCTTGTTGTCACGTCCCAATCTCCCGCGAGCTCGATAGTCCCTGCTTAACGTGAATCACCACGTTACAGCTCTCCCGCAGGACAATCGTTCTCATCGGGACGTGATGCCGTGCAAGCCTAAGATGCACTTGCACAAGGCCAGAGCTTTGAACAAGGGCAAGTAAGCTATTCAATACTGAAGCAGCGGCACATAACATTGCAGAAAAGTGAAGAACACAATGGCACATAAAAATGTTACAAGCGGCGCATGACCGAGGTTACAGATCGCTCAAGCACTCTTCTCTCGATTACAATAACACCGTTCCATACATTATGTCCCTCTATATAAAAGCAACTCAAGCAGGCACAGCTCGATGCGACATCAATGCATCGACTCCAGATTTTTGGTTCATTGGGATGAGGCACGGCTATCGTTTCCTCGGATGAACGAGCACCTGAGAACAAGCAGACTGTTGGTGGGTCAGCACTTTATGCAAGTACTGGTGAGATGAAACAACTGAACAGAAGCTACACCCCCTGAAACCTACACTAAGTAATCATGTGGCAAAACATTACATTACTAGTGATCTTGCTACTTACCTAAGTTCATTTCATGCAGTTCAGAACTATAGTCAGATTACATCTTTTTGAAAACATAACTTTGAAACAGTTTGCATATTCAAACTTATAAGCATACGAATCGGGACAGTGCTCTATCGTGCAGTGCGCAGCATGTATTGTGCAACACAAATCTAACTCTTAGGGGCAAAGCTTATCTAGCAGACTGATTATATTGAATTAAAGCAAACTTATCAAGTGGACTATCATTTATTCATTAGCACACAAGCAGACACATCTATATGATTTTGGTCCCCGAGAAACTCAGGATCGGTAGCGGTAGTCCAGCTAACCAATGACTCACATTCTGATCCTATTAGCAGCTGTGACCGAGGTTCAGCTCTGTACTAATAGTCATTGTCTGACCGATGCAATGCATGAAGCTCTATCAGATAATCTCTATGATGCAGACAAAATGAATGAGCAGGCTTATGCATAAACTTATATTTCTTACCCCATAGCCGAACGGTTATCCCTGCAGCAGACACACAAGTTAGACACAATTTGCATATTCATAACTTATGTATCAATCTCTGGTGTCATCAATCGATAGGTATGCAAGAAGGTAAACCTAGCATGCGCCCTATCTATATGACGGTCCATGGGTCACCCCATGATTAGCAGTTGGGACATACAAGCCCATCTCACTAATAGACATATCGCCCCACTAGACCCTTGCGAGCCGTACACCTCAGGGCGATCCAAAAATCTCTTCCGGACCGAGCGATTTCTAGTGCCCCAGGAATCGTTCGAGAGACAAGACCTTGTGCACAAGTTGTCCAAGACCAATGCAATGACATAAACACATAGTTCAAGCAAAATAATGATCAAGCAAAACATATGCAGTCTCATCAAACATATCTTTCCAATGAAGCACATCTTTTCACATTACTAATAGCACACCCCACTAGACCCTTGCGGGCCGTATCCTCAGGGCGTACTATTAGTCACTGCACTCACACATTTTTACTTAGCAGTTGGATATAGCAAACAGACAACGAAACATATAAAGGCAAGCACGATTGATTCATACTTAACATGCAAAAACTATCTCTTTCTTTAGCATATTCAAGGGACATATCTGAACGATTCATTTTACTTATCTTTCTTAGCATAGCAAAGGTTCGTTCAATAGCTGTGTCGGTGTTTCTAAGCATGCACATATCTATCTTTCTCTTAGCATAGTAATGGTTCTATTTCATTTCTGACAAGCATTCATATTCTTTTAGTTAGGCAGCATATTCGTTTCAATGACAAGCTATGTGAGTTCTCTTATTAGCATACTGAGTCGGTTCTATCATTCTCTTATGAAAACATTCTTCTTAAGCAAACAAGCATTCAAAAATTCAGATTCATTATTAAGTCGTGCAAGAATCAGAGAATACAGTTCTGCCCACTCACATTGATTAATCGGTCGGGAACTCTCCGAGAAGACTTCCGTTCGAGCAAGCAAGGCGATCTCACTTGTACATAGTGCCTACGCGGAGCGGGGTACTATACTTGTATTGCTGCTGCTGCTGCATAATCTGCTGCTGCTGCTGCCCTTACTGCACTTGCTGCTGCTTTGCTGCATATGGCTGCTGCTGCTGGCTGGCTGTCTCCCCCCCTTCTCACAACCACACACACACACATACACACACACACACACACACACACACACACACACACACACACACACACACACACACACACACACCTATATACATATGTAAACTCCCTCGACCAGATTTCAGTATTTTTAGGATTATTTTAACAATTTAGGATTTATGGCAATATTTTAATTTATTTTTCCTACATATCCTGTTGACTTGTGCACCTGTCCGTCACCTAATTATTTGGAGCTTTACCTTGACTGTTATCCCCGAACAAAGTTCACATACCTGTCCTAGACATGTTAGTCTATTTTTCTGAACTTTGTGCAACTCACAGATGTGCTAAAATGAGCCTCGTTTGAGACGCACAAATATCGTTACAAACGCGCGTAATTAAATTCCTAGATCTGTACCCATCCCTGTTCCAATAGAGATTAGAGACCCAACATGCACCTGTTTTGCCCAAACAAAAATACGTTAATATTCTACACTGAGTATGCTACATTTAGTGTATTGATACCGTAGAAAAATTATGGTCCTTCCTGCCTCTAAATAATTAGTGAAGACCGTGCGCAGTATTTATTAATTATTAAATACGATGACCCGTATCCCCCAGAAACCAGGATCAGTCCCTGCCCAGACTCACCCCCACCCCCTCGGGACCCTCACACAGCTTTTCCCTTCAATCCTGTAAATTTTAGTATTTTTCGGAATCGGGTGTTTTCCCAGACAAATTCGTAATTGCGCAATTTCCCAAAACTAGGACTTTACGCAATTATTGAAATTATAGGGACTTTTCTGCAAATTGTAGTGCGAGGTGTCACCCTCTCACTGGCCGGTGAACCTGCGTCGTCCATTTGGAGACGGGACCCACCCGAAAAGAATTTCGAAAATATCTCGGAAATATCCTACAAATATCCCAAAAAATATCTTAAGATATTTTATTAAAATATCTATTATATTTCTTTATAAATAAAAAGAAAAAAAGGAAATAAAAAGAAAAACCTAAAAATCTACCCCCCTCTCCCCGCAGCCGAACTCCACCTCGCCGCCGGCGCCGAGCCCGCCCGCCGGAGCTCCCCCTCCGCGCGGCGAGCCACCCCCCCTCTCGCCGGTCTCCCCCGACCTTCTCTCTCTCCTCCTCCTTTCTCTCTCCCCAGACCGCTTGTGCGTCCCCCCCCGCGGCCCTTGCCGGAGCCGCAGCAGACCCCCGCGGAGCGGCGAGCTTCCTCGCCGGTGAGCTCCGCCCGCCGCATCTCCTTTCTCCTCCTCTTCTTCCTCTGCCTGACGACCCCACAACTCCGCCAACTCCGCCACCCACATCACCGACGACACCACCATCATCATCACCACTCCTCTCCTACTCCTCCACTCTACCCTAACCGCCGGCTACCCCCCCGACCACCGCCACTCCATCACATCCCCCCCCTCAACCCGACGCCTCCTCCCCTCTTCTCCTTCCCGAGCTCCGGCCCGACGCCCCCAGCGACCGGAGCAGCAGCAACTTTCCCCCCTGGCCGAGATCTCCTCCTCTTCTCCTTTCACCACCAGCTTCCCTTTCCCCGACTTCCTGCCAGTCGACGAGAACAGCCTCCCTTTCCCCCTCGCAGCCGACCCCCGCCGCCCTCTTTCTTCCCCCCCCCGCTGGCCTCGACAGCGGCCACTCGACCCCCCTGAGCTCGCCACCACCACCAGCACCTACACCAACCTCCTCCGCCTCCGCCCGACGACGAAGCACCAACTCCACCTCGCCGCCGACAAGCAGCGGCGCCTCGCCGAGCAGCCCTGGTCGCCTCCGCTGTGTCCACCAACAACAGAACCCTAGACCTAACCTGGACACGTCCTGGACCCGGCTGACAGGACACAACAGTGTCAAATTGGACACAAGGATACGTGAAATCAGCCTTCACGGAGCCCTGTTCAGGTAACGATTCCTCTCACCTCGTATTTTTATTTTTAATTCTGTCAGTTATGACACGTAGGCTATGTGACCCTCTCGATGCCCGTGCAACCCGCTCGGTGCATCGCGTCCTGTGGCGATCGTGGTACGCGATCCAAAAACAGGAAAAACCATACCCTGATTCACCCCGGAACTGGGTACGTCCCGCCAAACGGGACGACTTAGTCGCACGCGATCTTTACCGAAACGTGCGCGACGTTGATACGGACGTGTAGGAATTCGGAGAAGTTGATTTGGATGTGCGTGCACACCGGAATCAACGCGTATCCGCCGACACCGCCCCGTATCCGTCAGTTCTGGAACACGCTGCAACTTTGTGTACACACGTCGAATCGAGACGAAACTTGCGCCATCGGACTCGTAGCGATACGCTGGTCCTGTGATCCAAGTTTGGTTCGATTCTGAGAACGTTGATAAAATCGCGTATCGTGGGCCCCACAGGCTCCACTTGACGGGCGATTTTGTGTTCGGCTCATCGGAATCCAATTCTGGAAGTTCTGTTGGGTTCATATCATCGTTCCTGACTTGTTGACACTAAGTTTGGCAAATTTGGAGACCTTTGACCCTGGCACATTTTTCGGTACAAAGCGGCCAACATGTGGACCCCGCTTTGACCAGAAACTGTCATTTTTGCCCCTGCGTCCAAATTGGACGAAAGGACAGACGTTTCTAGCTATTTGATATTTTCTGAGACTGTTAGTGATGTTTATTTCAGCATCCGGAGACTTTTCTTCTGAGGCCATAGTTTCTGACTTCTTGGCATTTGACATCTGGACATTGTATTTGGTAGCTCTTGCCAGGCAAGTATACCTTGCCTTATTGTACTGTTTAAATTCAGTTATTGTTAGTTACATATTTATTTATTATATAAATATGCGCGTCCGAGCAGACTCGGGTGCAGTCAACGAAGGCGTTGACGTTAGGACTTGTGTCTGACCTAGTGTCTAGTAGACCCACCTAAAGTTGTGAAGTTATTGATATAACTTCCCAGGCCTTGACACGTATCATTACACGTCACAGAGTGAGTACATATAGGGACGCGTGCCTCATGCGCGACTGGCCATCAGTGTGAGCAACACGTGTAACGGTATTTAGCTCAGTTGTTTATTTTATTGAGACTTGCATCATAGTAGGAGGTGTCCACGTCGTTTTCACGATTTGTACATCTATATTGGACGGGAAAGATACTAGTAGACGTATGGGACACCCCCTCCTTGTATGTTTTATACCTTCGCACCATGCTCCTTGGAGATGGTCGATTGCAGAGTTCCCTTGAACGGGGGCATATGTGGCATATACTAGTCAGTCACTACGGATTGGTGAATTACGTCAGCATATGTCTAGCCACACATTCCCATGCGTACTACAAGGTCTTTAAATTGTATTCACTTAGATGGTTAGCACACCCTATTTATTTATTTATTCAGTATTTACATTATGGCATGTCATTTTTCTGTATCTTATTATGTCCCTCTGAGGACCTGGTCCCCTGCCAGGTGTATATGTTCTTGAGTACTCGCAGGAGCACAGATCCGGACAGGCTACTTATTTTCCGAGGAGGTCTTTTCTTCGAGCCTCGTGATTGTCAGATGTTGTTCTTTATAGGTGTGTATTCTGGTTCCTTTTATATTCTTTTTCGGCAGTAGATTTGATTTCATCTGACTGTCATTCTTAGATATCTGTATTGAGATCTAGTTACATGGTTATTGTTTATTCATATTTGACTTCTGTGGATGAGATTTAGATATTATCCTGTGACTTGTGATTAGTTATACCACTGGTGAACTATTGTTCATTATACAGCGTACGCACGTATATATGGTTTTCATATATTGGAGTTGCCATATATACGGGCGGCTGGCATGGTTACGTATCCTAGTCCTACGTATTTTGGGACTGGGGCGTGACATGTTTTTAGTGGTGGCCCATGCAGGTCAGAGCATATTGTCTCGGTTACGTTACTGTACCGAGCAAGCCTGCACATAGGATTAGAGGATAGGATCTCATCCCTAATTAACTATGACTTATCTTCCTTCCAGTCTGTCCTACTTACATAATTGCATCCTGTTTGATTCATGTGCTTCCCTGATAAATTCCTAGAGTATAGCCCCTGCTAGAATATAGGAATCCCTATTGATAGGATGATAACTAGGGTAATATTCCTACTTAGAACACAAATAGGGCATGGATGTATCCTTAAGTTCAGACTACTTAAGGAACCCTAGTCTTCCATATTCCCTAATGAACCCTAGTCTTCCCTACTACCTAATAAACCCTAGCATCACTAACTATAGATTAACTTACCATTGTTCCTTGACATATTTACGTATGACTTGAGAGTAGTATAAATATTACTAGGATTAGTTAGACAATTGATCATAAGTATTGACCCTAGTCTTGAGGAACCCATAGAAATCTAAGGATTAAATACTAGGACTGAAACCTCATCCTATGTGGGATAACCAGAGTTTTACGCCAGAGACCCTTTACCCTTGTTAGCGTAAAACCTAGTTGACCATTATTGGCATAAGAACCAAACAACTGCCTAGTTGGCGTAAAAGCCAAATGACTTTCCTGTTGGAGTAAAAACCAAAATTATGCAGGAGATTATCTTCTTTACGCTGCAGTTATAATAACTGCTACCCACTTTTCCTTAGTATTCTTTATCCTGCGTAGGAGACATCCTAAAAGCCACGTAGGTAACTGCCCTACGTAAACCTGATGATTCTTGAATATTAGATAACCAGCGTAGAGTAACCTGATTAGGCGTAACCTAAGGATAGAATGTGAGCGTATTTTGTTACAGCCTTAGCTTTTCCCCGGCCATGACCCAATCTCGTGCATTAAAGGCAGAGATACGCCTCGAGCCCTGTGCAAAAAGAAACAGCTTTCTGACAGGATATCTAATTTTGTCTCATCTCAAGCGTAAGTGACTTGTATCCAATCAGTCACTAGACGACAACCTGGGACTCCGTGCAAATTCATCGTCACAACCGACCACTCGATCGTTGTGCAAGTACTTTTGTCAGATGTCAGGATTCATTAATTTTGACTGACAAACTCATGAGTTCCTTGTACATTTTTATGCTGCAATGAATGTTAGACTTTACGCAGGAGACTTTACGCGCGCTAATTTTATGCGCAGATTTTAGCGCAAAACTTTTACGCTCAGACTTTCACCCAGACTTTTACGCGCAAATTTCTACGCACAGACTTATTACGCAAACAGCTCGGAAGCTCTACCTTACGCTTTCCTGTTTTACGCGGATAGCTCTGAAGCTATGCGTTCCGCCCAATTATTTTTATCTCCGCTATACGCAGACAACCTCAAACCCCTACTTTACGCGGACTTCCTTAAATCTCTGTTTTAGGCAGACAACTTATAGTGTATATTAAGATTGTAGAACTTAAAAGGCCATACCTCTTTTAGGTCAACTAGCGTCTTAGAGTAGGAGTTAGAATAATAACTGTAGAGATTGTAGGGTCTTGTCGGTTTGTGATTTTGAATTGTTTTGAGATTTCTCACATCATAATCTAGCGTACTTATATTTACCGTACTACTTTGACTTATGCCGTTATTATAGCCTAGTTTTGCAAGCTTATTCTTTATCAAGCTTGTTCTTGAGATATGTATTATTGGAGTACTACACTAATATATTCAGAATCAGTGTATTACGGTCTGATCAACCAGAGTGCACTTGGTTCGCCCTTCGCATAACTACTTTACGTGGATTGAGATAATTAGTAGACATATGTACTTGCCCTCTAGATATGTCTAAGCATATCGTATCAGTTACGTAACTGTACTGATACGAGCATGTGAATAGGAATTACCAAGATAGGATTTCAATCCACAACTGTTTTGACAATTCCCATTTGAATTCTTTAAACGCCTTGATCCCCACACTTCTAATCTATTACCTTTCCCTTGAACTCTTGATTACTGTTTTCCGTCTTCCTTTATTTCGGAAAGACGAAACCTCGTACTTAGTATAAATACGAAAGTGTATTGTTTCTATAGCCATTTCTGTTTGTTTCTTGGGTAATTACCAAACCCTATTGTTAGATTAGATTGCAGTATAAAACTATGCTACCCTTAGAATGACCATACCCTTCGCTACCTACCTACGTTTTATTACGTTCCTGATACCTGCATCACTAAGGCAGCAAAATTTTTAGTTTGCCTCGTAACTTGGGACAAGTTCAGAACCCAAGTATTACGATATAGGAAGTATCATTTTGCTGTCAGGAGTCTAAAAGGATTTCACCTGATTGAGCAGTTGATTGACTCCTGAATGGATAGCAGCACTTATGACTAGGTTGACTTATTAGGATCCAGAATTCCTATAACCAACGAGTGTCAAGCCGCTTTCGAGGAATTGAAGAAGCGACTGACCACAACACCCGTATTAACTATCCGTCCGGATCAGGCGGTTGTGATCTACAGACGCATCAGGAAAAAGTTTGGGATGCGTATTAATACATGATGACAAGGTAATGACAGATGCATCCAGACAATTATAAGTGCATGAAAAGGATTTGGAACTTGCAACCGTCGTGATTACGCTGAAGCTATGGAGACATTACTAATATGAGGCAAATCCTAAGATTGTACGGCATACCAGTCAGCATTTTACCAGACAAGGATTCGCGTGACCAGAGTTGGTGGTCAACACCGTAGAGACAGTTAAGTAAATACAAGGACACTCGCAAGTAGTGCAAGACAGACAGAAGCAGTGGGCAGACCGTCATCATCATCCCTTGGAATTCAAAGAGGACGATCATGTCATCTTGAAGATCTCACCTACTAGAAGCTCCATTCGATTCGGAGGACACAGCAAGTTGAGTCCAAGGTATATAGGACCATTGACGTGCTAGAAAGAGTGGGAGTAGTGGCAAATTAACTTGCGCTACCACCTTCACTTGAAGGAGTACTTGCTGTATTCCATGTGTCGCAACTCAGGCATATGTGACAGACATCAGTCAGGTTCTCAACCATTCGGAGATCACCATTAGGCCGAGCTTGTCGTATCAGGAGCAGCCCGTAGAAATCCTTGATCATCGAGAAATGGTATTGAGAAATCAGTCTATTTCCCTTGGTCCGCGTGACATAGAAGCACGGCGCGCCAGGAGAATCTACTTGGAGCGTGTGGACGACATGCGTAAACGTTTTCCGAACCTATTCGTAAACCAAGATATAAATTACTTTGTTAAATTATATCTATTGCCGTCTTTGACTTCTACCGTGGCTTAGTTTTAATTTCGAGGACAAAATTTTTATAAGTTGGGTAGATTGTAAACCCCCTCGACCAGATTTCAGTATTTTTAGGATTATTTTAACAATTTAGGATTTATGGCAATATTTTAATTTATTTTTCCTACATATCCTGTTGACTTGTGCACCTGTCCGTCACCTAATTATTTGGAGCTTTACCTTGACTGTTTTCCCCGAACAAAGTTCACATACCTGTCCTAGACATGTTAGTCTATTTTCCTGAACTTTGTGCAACTCACAGATGTGCTAAAATGAGCCTCGTTTGAGACGCACAAATATCGTTACAAACGCGCGTAATTAAATTTCTAGATCTGTACCCATCCCTGTTCCAATAGAGATTAGAGGCCCAACATGCACCTGTTTTGCCCAAACAAAAATACGTTAATATTCTACACTGAGTATACTACATTTAGTGTATTGACACCGTAGAAAAATTATGGTCCTACCTGCCTCTAAATAATTAGTGAAGACCGTGCGCAGTATTTATTAATTATTAAATACGATGACCCGTATCCCCCAGAAACCAGGACCAGTCCCTGCCCAGACTCACCCCCACCCCCTCGGGACCCTCACACAGCTTTTCCCTTCAATCCTGTGAATTTTAGTATTTTTCGGAATCGGGTGTTTTCCCAGACAAATTCATAATTGTGCAATTTCCCAAAACTAGGACTTTACGCAATTATTGAAATTACAGGGACTTTCCTGCAAATTGTAGTGCGAAGTGTCACCCCCTCACTGGCCGGTGAACCTGCGCCGTCCATTTGGAGACGGGACTCACCCGAAAAGAATCCCGAAAATATCTCGGAAATATCCTACAAATATCCCAAAAAATATCTTAAGATATTTTATTAAAATATCTATTATATTTCTTTATAAATAAAAAGAAAAAAAGGAAATAAAAAGAAAAACCTAAAAATCTACCCCCCTCTCCCCGCAGCCGAACTCCACCTCGCCGCCGGCGCCGAGCCCGCCCGCCGGAGCTCCCCCTCCGCGCGGCGAGCCACCCCCCCTCTCGCCGGTCTCCCCCGACCTTCTCTCTCTCCTCCTCCTTCCTCTCTCCCCAGACCGCTTGTGCGTCCCCCCCCCGCGGCCCTTGCCGGAGCCGCAGCAGACCCCCGCTGGAGCGGCGAGCTTCCTCGCCGGTGAGCTCCGCCCGCCGCATCTCCTTTCTCCTCCTCTTCTTCCTCCGCCTGACGACCCCCACAACTCCGCCAACTCCGCCACCCACATCACCGACGACACCACCATCATCATCACCACTCCTCTCCTACTCCTCCACTCTACCCTAACCGCCGGCTACCCCCCCGACCACCGCCACTCCATCACAGCCCCCCCTCAACCCGACGCCTCCTCCCCTCTTCTCCTTCCCGAGCTCCGGCCCGACGCCCCCAGCGACCGGAGCAGCAGCAACTTTCCCCCCTGGCCGAGATCTCCTCCTCTTCTCCTTTCACCACCAGCTTCCCTTTCCCCGATTTCCTGCCAGTCGACGAGAACAGCCTCCCTTTCCCCCTCGCAGCCGACCCCCGCCGCCCTCTTTCTTGCCCCCCAGCTGGCCTCGACAGCGGCCACTCGACCCCCCTGAGCTCGCCACCACCACCAGCACCTACACCAACCTCCTCCGCCTCCGCCCGACGACGAAGCACCAACTCCACCTCGCCGCCGACAAGCAGCGGCGCCTCGCCGAGCAGCCCTGGTCACCTCCGCTGTGTCCACCAACAACAGAACCCTAGCCCTAACCTGGACACGTCCTGGACCCGGCTGACAGGACACAACAGTGTCAAATTGGACACAAGGATACGTGAAATCAGCCTTCACGGAGCCCTGTTCAGGTAACGATTCCTCTCACCTCATATTTTTGTTTTTAATTCTGTCAGTTATGACACGTAGGCTATGTGACCCTCTCGATGTCCGTGCAACCCGCTCGGTGCATCGCGTCCTGTGGCGATCGCGGCACGCGATCCAAAAACAGAAAAAACCATACCCCGATTCACCCCGGAACTGGGTACGCTCCGCCAAACGGGACGACTTAGTCGCACGCGGTCTTTACCGAAACGTGCGCGACGTTGATACGGACGTGTAGGAATTCGGAGAAGTTGATTTGGATGTGCGTGCACACCGGAATCAACGCGTATCCGCCGACACCGCCCCGTATCCGTCAGTTCTGGAATACGCTGCAACTTTGTGTACACACGTCGGATCGAGACGAAACTTGCGCCATCGGACTCGTAGCGATACGCTGGTCCTGTGATCCAAGTTTGGTTCGATTCTGAGAACGTTGACAAAATCGCGTATCGTGGGCCCCACAGGCTCCACTTGATGGGCGATTTTGTGTTCGGCTCATCGGAATCCAATTCTGGAAGTTCTGTTGGGTTCGTATCATCGTTCCTGACTTGTTGACACTAAGTTTGGCGAATTTGGAGACCTTTGACCCTGGCACGTTTTTCGGTGCAAAGCGGCCCACATGTGGACCCCGCTTTGACCAGAAACTGTCATTTTTGCCCCTGCGTCCAAATTGGACGAAAGGACAGACGTTTCTAGCTATTTGATATTTTTTGAGACTGTTAGTGATGTTTATTTCAGCATCCGGAGACTTTTCTTCTGAGGCTATAGTTTCTGACTTCTTGGCATTTGACATCTGGACATTGTATTTTGCAGCTCTTGCCAGGCAAGTATACCTTGTCTTGTTGTACTATTTAAATTCAGTTATTGTTAGTTACATATTTATTTATTATATAAATGTGCGCGTCCGAGCAGACTCGGGTGCAGTCAACGAAGGCGTTGACGTTAGGACTTGTGTCTGACCTAGTGTCTAGTAGACCCACCTAAAGTTGTGAAGTTATTGATATAACTTCCCAGGCCTTGACACGTATCATTACACGTCACAGAGTGAGTACATGTAGGGACGCGTGCCTCATGCGCGACTGGCCATCAGTGTGAGCAACACGTGTAACGGTATTTAGCTCAGTTGTTTATTTTATTGAGACTTGCATCATAGTAGGAGGTGTCCACGTCGTTTTCACGATTTGTACATCTATATTGGGCGGGAAAGATACTAGTAGACGTATGGGACACCCCCTCCTTGTATGTTTTATACCTTCGCACCATGCTCCTTGGAGATGGTCGATTGCAGAGTTCCCTTGAACGGGGGCATATGTGGCATATACTAGTCAGTCACTACGGATTGGTGAATTACGTCAGCATATGTCTAGCCACACATTCCCATGCGTACTACAAGGTCTTTAAATTGCATTCACTTAGATGGTTAGCACACCCTATTTATTTATTCAGTATTTACATTATGGCATGTCATTTTTCTGTATCTTGCTATGTCCCTCTGAGGACCTGGTCCCCTGCCAGGTGTATATGTTCTTGAGTACTCGCAGGAGCACAGATCCGGACAGGCTACTTATTTTTCGAGGTGGTCTTCTCTTCGAGCCTCGTGATTGTCAGATGTTGTTCTTTATAGGTGTGTATTCTGGTTCCTTTTATATTCTTTTTCGGCAGTAGATTTGATTTCATCTGACTATCATTCTTAGATATCTGTATTGAGATCTAGTTACATGGTTATTGTTTATTCATATTTGACTTCTGTGGATGAGATTTAGATATTACCCTGTGACTTGTGATTAGTTATACCACTGGTGAACTATTGTTCATTATACAGCGTACGCACGTATATATGGTTTTCATATATTGGAGTTGCCATATATACGGGCGGCTGGCATGGTTACGTATCCTAGTCCTACGTATTTTGGGACTGGGGCGTGACAACATATATATATATATATATATATATATATATATATATATATATATATATATATATATATATATATATATATATATATCACTATATATATATATAAACATACACTAACATATAAATTAATGCACACACCTACACACTCACAGACACTAATACACACACACACACACACTTAAACACACTTATAAATATATATACATAGCTATATATATATATATATATATATATATATATATATATAAACACCTATTTATATATATATGCACACACACACACACATATATATATATATATATATATATATGTGTGTGTGTGTGCATATATATATAAATAGGTGTTTATATATATATATATATATATATATATATATATATATATATATATATATATATATATATATATATATATATATATACACACACACACACACACACACACACATAGACATATACATACACAAGCACATATATATAAATACACACATATATATACACACACACACACACACACACACACACACACACACACACACATATATATATATATATATATATATATATATATATAGACACTTAACACAAACACAACCACAACACACAACCAAGCACACAACACTCTCCAACGCTTGTCCAACGGCCCCGACACGCACAAATACCTATAAATATATAAAATATAACCCGAGAACTCTAGCACACACTTTCCGATGCTAACCCAACGCGCGCACAAGTTCGAAACTAGGAAACCAAGTCGAAATGGCCGTTCGGTCATTTCGACGAACACGCGGTGTGCGGTTCGGAAAACCTCCTGAAACGCACACCAAACCAACTCGGAATCGGCCCAAAATTTATCCACGGGTTTTAAACGATGTCTAGATCCTAGAAAAAATGCTATCCCGTCGATTCTAGGCCCGTGGCGGAAACGCGCACGCACTTAGAATCGGCGACGACAAAAATCCCAAATTCGCCCAAAATGTCTGTTTCTCCGCGACACGACTTCCCGTGTCTGAACGGAGACACGCACTCACCCTCAAGACACCCGACAACGTCTACCTAGGTCCGTCTAACCTAGGACATCACCTAAAATTGGGCCAAATTCGGATTCCACCCGAAATTGACACAAAACCTAATGTCAAAGTCTCTAAACTCAACCAAACTAGTTCCAACTTCCTCCCACGGGTAGGCTTAGGGTCTAGAAAGGTTCTAAAATACTAATTACAATACATAAAAGTAATTAGCAAAGGAAAAGTTAGGGTTTACCTCTTGGGAGTTAAAATCCCAAGGCCAAAGTCTTCGATCTACTACAAATCACCTCCCTCAAGCTCAAAGCCACCAAATCTAGCCTCCATACTAAATCTAGGCTCCATACACCTAGGTTAGGGAAAATGCAAGGTTAGGGTTTACATAAAGAAGAAGGAATGGAAGAAAGAAGGAAGAAAAATGGAGAACACTTACTTGGAAGAGGAAGGAAGAAGAAAGAAGAAGTGGAGAAGAAGAAGAAGTGAAGAAGAAGAAGAATATGAAGAGGGGGCTGCTGTGCTTGCTGTGTTTGGTCGGGTGTGGATAGGTAGGGGCAGGCCAAACAATAATAAAGGGGGTTTACAAAGTCCAAAAGTCCAAAATGCCCTCTACACACTTGGGTTTGGGTTCCGGGTTCCAAAAATACTCAAACTAACTCCAAATCTCTCCAACTAACCCACTAAAAATATAATAAATAATCTAAACCCAAAAAATATCCTCACAAGGGTGTGGGCTGGGTCGGATATGGGTCCACTAGGGTCTGACATGGGTCCAGGCTAGCCAAAACCCTAAAACAATCATAAAAAAATAATACAATCACTATTTAAATATAAATATAATTAATTAAATACAATACACAATTTACCAAATAAAAATAAAAAAATAACCCAATTTTCTAGAATTGGGTAGTGACAATCCTACCCTCCTTAAAATAATTTTGTCCTCGAAATTAAAAGACGAAACTAGGACAGGAATGCAAAGAAAAGAACAATACCTCAGGGCTCGAAGAGATAGGGGTATCGCTCGCGCATTTTATCCTCCCTCTCCCAGGTCGACTCACCTGGAGAGTGATGCCTCCACGCGACGCGAACCAAGGGAATAGTCTGGTTCCTCAACACCTTCTTCCGCCGATCCAGAATCTCCACCGGCTGCTCTGGATAGCTAAGAGTAGGGCCCACCACGATCTTCGAGTGATCCAATATGTGACTGGGATCCGCCACGTACCATCTCAACTGCGACACGTGGAACACATCATGAACTCCTTCCAGCGTAGGCGGCAACTCAAGCCTATACGCCACGGCGCCGACCCTCTCAAGGATACGGAAGGGTCCGACGAAATGTGGGTTAAGCTTCCCGCCTCCACCGAAGCGAATAGTGCCCCGCGTCAGAAAAATCCTCAGGAATACCAGATCTCCAACCTAGCACAAACAAGGTCTCTGCACTTAGTCTAAAATAAGCAATCACAAGCAAACACAAGAACAAAATCTAGATTCTAAGCTATACCTCGAACTCCAAAGGTCTCAGGTGGCTATCGGCCCAATGCCGCTGCCTGTCCTGCGCCACCCGAAGTCTATCTCTAATGAGCTTGACCTTCTCCGCTGCATCAACCACCATCTCCGGGCCAAGCAAAGCTCTCTCACCTGCATCATCCCATGACAACGGAGTGCGATACCTCCGTCCATACAACGCCTCAAAAGGTGACATCTCGATACTGGCTTGGTAGCTGTTGTTGTAAGCAAACTCTACCAAGTGCAAGTGATCCTCCCAAGAGCCTCTGAAATCCAAGACACAAGTGCGAAGCATGTCCTCAAGTGTCTGAATGGTCCTCTCTGATTGACCATCTGTCTGCGGGTGATATGCAGTACTAAACTTGAGCTGGGTGCCCAAGCTAGCCTGCAGACTCCTCCAAAAATGCGAAGTAAAGTGACTGTCCCGATCTGATACTATGCTCACAGGAACTCCATACAGTCTGACTATCTGGCGTACATACATCTCTGCTAGTCTCTCTGTAGACGTACCCACTTTGAATGGTAGAAAGTGGGCCGATTTGGTCAACCTGTCCACGATGACCCAAATCGTATCCTTCCCGCCTGGAGAACGGGGAAGTCCAAAAACAAAATCCATGGTCACATGCTCCCATTTCTACTCCGGAATGGGTAACTGCTGGAGCAAACCTCCTGGCCTCTGCCTCTCCGCCTTCACCTGCTGGCACACTAAGCATCGGGATACGAAGCGTGCTACATCCCGCTTCATCCCGTACCACCATACATGCTGTCTCACTAAGTGCGGTCTGGTGCCTCAATGCGTTAAGCGATCTTCAAATTCGTACGAGTTTTTCCTGCACCCTGCATGCAATCTGGTTGGATATCAGTACATTGAATGCACTGGTGGGGAGGCCTCTTGCCCACGCCATAAAATAAGCACGTTCATTAGTTATGTACACCGACTGATTATGTTGTCTTTATAGTCTTTGTCTTAAGATCAATTTCATGACAATATAATAAAAGTAATACCCGTGTCTGAATCAAGAGTATCGTACTATAAATAATTGAGTTCGTCTTACCATTTCTTACCATTCGGCCTTCCCTGTCATATGCAGCAATATAATCAATAATCTACTAAGTAGCAAAGAACATATATGCAATTCAAGTGTTACGTTTGTGTCTCTGCCTCAGACATTTTCTTGAACTATGTTATGTGTCGTACATCCATTCTAAATGTGCAAAGTGCCATGCAAATATACTCATTCATGTTACTCCTCTTCTGAATGCGGATAGCCGCTATGCATGCATGGCTTATCTATATGAAGGTCACTGGCTCTGTTAGCCATATTAGACATATCTTATGGGATGGAACGACTATCTTTCTAGCTCAGTTGCGAGCCTTACTGGGCCTCCCGAACCATCCGACGAGTCGGCTATCTTTCCAGGTCGGTAGCAAGCCTTGATGGATGTCCCGCACTCGCCCGCTAGTACTCCAGCTAGCGTATTACCAGGACTACACTGGCATTGTCCTCTTGGGCTGACACGATTCGGATGCCTCAACAATCTTGTCGAGGACTGTTCTCTACCTGGTGTGCAACCAGTTGTCCATGACCATGCAACTACTCCCCCACTCCCAATCCTAGCCAAGGACTACACTCAGTTTCTCTTATCCGAGGATATTAGCTCGGTTAAATCTTGCCGAGGACTACACTCGGATCTTCCTTCTTTGCGTAGCTCCCTGATTAGAGACTGCCTCGGTGATCTGGATATCCCGAGTACTTTCTTTTCTTTTCTTCTCCTGACTCGGAACGACTACTTTATAGTCTTCCTCGTCAATGTATGCAATATGATACCATATCCTATTCCGAGCGATGCAGTGCCTCAAGGTGTAAACAAGAACTATTGGTGGTATAATGTCACTACCCAGTTCTAGAAAATAGGATTTTCTTTTTATTTTAATTTGGTAAATTGTGTATTGATCATAAATAATTATATTTATATTTAATTAGTTGATTGTATTATTTTTTATTGGTTATTTTAGGGTTTTGACTAGTCTGGACCCATGTCAGACCCTAGTGGACCCATGTCAGACCCAACCAACACCCTTGTCAGACTTATTATTGGTGTAGAATAGTTATTTTTAATTTTAATTAGTTAATTGGAGTGTTTTGGATTAGTTAGAATGGTTTAAGGAAACCCTAAACCTAAACCCTATTTTGGATGACTTAACTTAGGGGTATTTTGGACTTTGTGTTTAAACCACAAACCCTAACCCTATTTTTCTATACATGGCCGGCCGACCCCCCCCCCCCCAACCCTTCATTCCATTCTTCTTCTTCTTCTTCTTCTTCTTCTCTTATTCTTTCCTTCTTCCAATTTCTTCTCCCAAGTTCCAAGTAAGTTCTTTACTTCCCTCTTCCTTCACTTCCTTTATTTGTTTTCCTCTTTAATGTAAACTCTAACCCTTCACTTTCCCATAACCTAGGTGTGTAGAGCCTAGACTTGGTGTAGAGGCTTGGCTAGGAAGCTTGGAGGCTTGAGAGTGGTAATTTCTAGAGTTTTTGAGACTTTGGCCTTGGGATTCCAACTCCCAAGAGGTAAACCCTAACTTTCCTCTTAGTGATTGCTCTAATATAGTGTAATTAGTAGTTTAGAACCTTCCTAGACCTTAGGGCTACCCATGGAAGGAAGTTAGAGCTTGTTTGGTTGTGTTTGGAGACTTTGACATTAGATTTTGTGTCAATTTTGGGTAAAATCCGAGATTGGCCTAATTTTGGGTGTTGTCCTAGGTTAGACGGACCTAGGTAGACGTGTCTGGGTGTTTTGAGGGTAAGTACGTATCTCCGTTCGGACATGTGAGGTCGTGTCGTGGAGTTTTGAGCGTTTCGGGCGATTTGGGGGTTTTTCCGTCGTCGTGGGTTCCACATGCATGTGAAATTTTGCCACAGACCTAGAATCGGAGAGTTAGCATTTTTTTGAGATTCTAGACATCGATTAGAACTCGCGGGTAAATTTTGGATCGATTCTGAGTATGTTTGGTGTACGTTTCACGAGGTATCGCAAACCACACACCAAGTGTTCGTCGAAATGACCAAATGGTCATTTCGACTTGGTTTCTAGGTTTCGGGCTTGTGCGCGGGTTGGTTTAGCTTCGGGGAGTGTGTATGAGGATTTCGAGTTATATATATATATATATATATATATATATGTGTGTGTGTGTGTGTGTGTGTGTGTGTGTGTGTGTGTGTGTGTGTGTGTGTATTTGTATATATATATATGTATAGATATATATAAGTGTATATATATATATGTTTGTATGTGTGTGTGTGCATATATATATATATATATATATATATATATATATATATATATATATGTGTGTGTGTGTGTGTGTGTGTGTGTGTGTGTGTCAAGGGAGAGTGAGATAGAGGGATAGATAGATGGAGAGAGTGAGAGAGATGAGGAGCTGCAGCAGCAGCAAAGGGCATCAGCAGCAGCAGCATGGCTCAGCATGGCAGCAGTAGCAGTAGCATTTTGCAGTAGCAGCAGCAGCAGTTAGCTAGTGGCAGCAGCAGCAGCAGGTAGTAGCAGCAACAGTGAGAGAGAGAGAGAGGGCTAGATATATGTATATAAATATAAGTATAGGTATAGGTATAGATATACATATGTGTATAGATATATATATTTACATAGGTAGACGGCTATATATATATATATATATATATATATATATATATATATATATATATATATATATAGTTAGCTAGTTAGTTAGTGTTAGAGAGGGGTAAGATAGGTATCTCAATACCTTGAGATATCAATGTATTGAAGGTAACTTGGTATACTCAAGGTATTGGGTATCGGGGCGAGGTATTGGGCGTTTGCCTAGGATTGAGATTAGAGTTGGGTTTTTATATATATATATATATATATATATACGTGTTAGGGTAGTGTTAGTGGGTATATGCGGGGTATATAACATAGGTTGAGATATCGGATACCGAGGGTATCCCGGTATCTCAAGGAGGCGAGTTTGAGGGTTTACTAGCTTAATGAGCTAGTTTTGACCTAGAATTTTAGGGGCACCCTAGTTTGACCTAGAGTTGACCGTAATTGCCCCGTTTGACCGCCAAAGTCAATATTTGACCTAATTTTGACCCCGAGTTGACTTTTTGGACCTCGGGTTGACTTTTTGACCCAGATTTTACCGGTTTGACTCGTTTGACCTAGAATAACCCTAGAAGCTTATTTTTAGTTATTTTATATTTGTTTAACTCTTTAGAACCCCGTTTAACCTTATTTTTTGCAATAGGTCTTTGCGACGCCAGTCCGGATCTCGATCCTCACCAGTGGCTCAGGATGTCAGGCGAGTACGTACCTCTGATTGTTTCCATTTCATGATAGCGTATATATCACCTGTTCTAGATCTGTAATACTTGATTCTGACATATTGTTTCATGAGCTGGTACTAGTTGGATCCCGTCATGAGATGTTATCCCCCTTACAGTGTTCAGCGGGTACTCTATCACGTGTATTTCATCATGTGCTTCGGTATTGATTCTCATGTGCTATCATGTGCTTCGTGTGCTCTCGCCTTCATGTGTGTGAGTTATTTATCATGTACGTAGCGTGTCGTTATTGGATCCAAGAGTATTAGTGGGGGAGGGGAGTAGAAGTTGGTTATGTGATCAAATCCAAACAATATTTATATGTATGTCGGTTATGCAACTCACGCATAATGGAGTTATCGTAGAATAAATCATGTACAACCTAAGCCGATCACATAACGAACTTGTGCTCAAGGCACTTAGCTAGTATTCCTATTTTCTCACATGCAGTTACTTCTCTACTACTTGTATTGTTCTCCAGTTTTATATTACAGTTACTTCATCAGTTTTACCATGTATTTACTTTCTTGTGCATCTTGTATTCTTTTTTATTGCTAGTCATATACACCTTACTATGTATTTGGAGTTGCTTTTAGAGTTATGTACTTCGCTCCAATCCTGACTGGATGTATTTTTCCATAGGATCCTGAGAATTTTTGCCCGACTTACTACGGGCCAGGTGTCGACGATTGTTGCAACCCTGAGATTGTGGAGGAGCCCGTCCCAGCTGATGAGACACCGCTAGCGCCCTAGTATAGCTAGGTGGGTTTCACGGGGTTTGTTCTAGTTGGTTTTTGGATGACTGTACTATTTATTTATTTTGCTACTGTGAGATGTTATAGACTCTTAGACTTGGACTGTATATTTTGGATATTGTACTTGCTCTCTTTGGTTCTTTGTTTCTTTTGTTGATATCTTATCGTGCTTTTACTCTTCCCCTAGTTATTGTGATTGAGTTTATATATATTGTGATATTGCTCTCCTTTTGGAGAGGTTATCTTGACAGGTTATTGTGAGATATAGATAGTTGTGACCTAGAATGGACCTAGACAACGTTCTACCGTCGATTCTGCGGCGTAGGCTAGACGTACCCATGACTCATGCCCAATTTTTCGGGTGCGGGTCATGACATATAACATAAGGAACTACTTTATTAGACTCGATATACCAAATCATACAGATTGCAAGTAAAACTTTTATTTTTAAACAACGATAAGGCGGGGTATCCCCTTAGCTATGTGCGTTCATCTCTCTTTTTATTACCATGCAAAAGTTATTGCTTAGAAACTAGCACGTATCATTCCTTTTCTTAAGTGTGCAGCTCAGTAGAGACAGGTTCACCGGGGCCACCCACCTAGCGATGAATCGCATCGGCCGAGCGAGACTCCGAGCGCGCCTATGAAAAGTCTAAGTATGAACTTTATTTGAAAGTCCAAGTCTGAATACCATAGCATCGAACAAGTCATTTGTAACGCCCTAATTTCTGTTAAATCGATAATCGTCCCCCGAGCGTGATGCCGTGCACGCGTATGGCGCGCGTGCACAAGGCCTAGGCATAATGATATACTTTAGAACAAATGCAACAAAGTACACGAATATGATATCGTACATTAAGATATAAAACAGTTTTCTTTATTGATAATGAACATCTAGTTACAGACTCTTGACCCAAAAATAATAAGAACGTCGCACGGACTTACAACTTGGACGCAAAATGAGATAGTCGATCCATACATTACATCCTTACTAATATTTCAAAATGCGCAAACCACCTTGGGTGCGAGTCAGCGCCATCACCTAGGAACTTCAAAAGATATGCGCGGGCTCCTTGTGATTATGTACTTGAGCTCCAAAAGTCATAAAACATGAACGCGCTGGATCAGTGGAGAGTTGGGGGAAGCTTTAGCTCCTCGACACGTGGCCTCGGCTCGGAGAACCTGCTACAATGAGGGTCAGTATTTCAAAAAGTACCGGTGAGGGTGAGCTAACCCAACATGCCAAAATTGACTTCGTATTCATGTGAACCTGCAATATTATTATTATGTGATCTTTCTATCTTGCCATAGTTTAATTCTTTATATATGATAGAAGGGAATGATATAACAAAATGTGCCACCGTTCGATGACTTTACCTGAACCGTCTGAACCACCTGAACAAAACTTACCATGACCTTCCCTGCCACGAAGACATAGTTAGTCTGCAAAGTTTAAATATACATAAGGATCACTGTCTTGACTAGTCGTCATGGAGTATAGTCTGGGTAGACGGCGATGCTTGCAGCGCGGGTAGCGAGCCCCGCTACAAACTCCCGCCTCACCAGTGCTAAGATGCTAGCACGACTAACTGTTGTTCTGCCCGGGACGAATCGACCCTGGTGTCCCGGACGATCATTCGTAGAACCATATACTTTGTGCACAAGTTATCCATGACCATTAATGATTTAAACACTAAGTTAACATACGAAGCATTTCAAGACATCAACATGAACAAAACTACTTTAGCACAGTGCGATGGCATAGTCTACTAGCTGATATAATCAATTCACAAGTTATGTACTCCTCATTAAACGATTATAGATGAATACGTTCTAACTATAACTGAACATAAAATAGCTGTATGCATAGCGGACAAGCACGCAATAATGTGATCGTTGAGACTTTATATGACAAGCATTATAAGTATTTCAAGTCTACTTCTTCTTTTATCTTGACTCAATTTTATTCTTTTGGTATCGTTGATCGGGATGCACAAATAAGTCAATTTATTAGGAATGAAGACTTGGAAGAATGTCGCTAATCAAAGTAAAGCCACTCACCAGTTGGTGATTCAAAAAAGAGAGAAAATGGAGATCTTCAAGACTCCACTTACGCATCGCCTACACGATCACCTGCACGCACCAATAAATGATCAATATCTCCTGCTTCGATCTCCAATGGTTCGATACGAAATACGAAATCTAAAGAAAGAAGACAATAAAATCCATTAAATTGTTCAAGAAAATGCAAGGCACAAAACCAATAAGAAAGCAACCAAGTGGCATCGAAAACGGGCAAAAAAACCAGCGCAACGGAAAGGCCCCTCTCGACTCTGCCGTCGAGTCCTTCCCTGAGGCACGATCCGTTGAATGTGGGACCTAATTTCAAAGAAATAAATCCATAATGAGGAAAGGATCTTGATTCAATCTGTCCCGATCGAACGATACCAAGTATTTCTTAGTCTCACTCCCCGAATAGGGGGAACTGGGCGTTATATCTTAACCAACTAACAAAAAGTTTCGTCCTCGAAACTTAGGAATAGAACCTACCCCTAAGAAATAATGAAAAAAACTTTTCCTCTATGTCTGATTCGAGTTTCCAGGTCAATTCCTCGACCGAGTGGTTCCGCCAAAGAACGAGCACTAGCGAGACTGCCTGATTCCGTAACTGCTTCTCTTTACGATCTAAGATCCGAACGGGTTCTTTGGCATATGACAAGTCTGCCTGCAGATCCAGCTGACCAAAATTTATTACGTGGTTCGGGTCATGCACGTACTTTCTAAGCTGTGACACATGGAAAATATTATGCACTTATGACATGAGGGTCAAAGGATCTGAAGCCATGCTCTGATACCAATATGTCACGCCCCGATTTTCGCTAAATCGATAATCGTCCCCCGGGCGTGATGTCGTGCACGCGTGCATAAGGCCTAGGCATAATGATATACTTTAGAACAAATGCAACATAGTACGCAAATAAGATATCATACATTGAGATATTGAAATTTTTTCTTTATTGATAATGAACATCTGGTTACAGACTCTTGACCCAAAAGTAATAAGAATGCCGCACGGGCTTACAACTTGGACGCAAAATGAGATAGCCAATTTATACATTACATCCTTACTAATATTTTAAAATACGCAAAATACCTTGGGTGCGAGTCAGCACCATCGCCTAGGAACTTCAAAAGATATGCGTGGGTTCCTTGTGATTATGTACTTGAGCTCCAAAAGTCACAAAACATGAACGCGCCTCTGCTGCAACGAGGTTCAGTACTTCGAAAAGTACCGGTGAGGGCGAGCTAACCCAACATACCAAAATTGACTTCGTATTCATGTGAACATGCAACTTTATTATTATGTGATCTTTTTATCTTGTCCTAGTTCAATTCTTTATATATGATAGAAGGGAATAACATAACAAAATGTGCCACCGTTCGATGACTTTACCTGAACCGTCTGAACCACATGTATAAAATTTACCATGATCTTTCCTGCCACGAAGACATAGTTAGTCTGCACAGTTTAAATATACATAAGGATCATTGTCTTGACTAGCCGTCATGGAGTATAGTCTGGGTAGACAGCGATGCTTGCAGCCCGGGTAGAAAGCCCCGCTACAAACTCCCGTCTCATCCGTGCTAAGTTGCTAGCACGACTAAATGTTGTTCCGCCCGAGACGAATCGGCCCCAGTGCCCTGAGGCGACGCGACGATGAGCTGAAGCTTCCCCTAACCCTCCACTGATCCGGCGCATTCGTGTTTTGTGACTTTTGGAGCTCAAGTATATAATCACAAGGAGCCCGCGTATATCTTTTGAAGTTCCTAGGCGATGGTGCTGACTCGCATCCATGGTGATTTGCATATTTTAAAATATTAGTAAGGATGTAATGTATGGATCGGCTATCTCATTTTGCATCAAAGTTGTAATCCCATGCGACATTCTTATTACTTTTGGGTCAAGAGTCTGTAACCAGATGTTCATTATCAATAAAGAGAACTTTTCTATATCTCAATGTGTGATATCTTATTTGCGTACTCTGTTGTATTTGTTCTAAAGTATATCATTATGCCTAGGTCTTGTGCACGCGCGCCTTACGCGTGCACGATATCACTCCCGGGGGACTATTATCGATTTAGCAGAAATTGGGGTGTGACAGCATCACGCTGAGCAATGCATGTTGGTTCGCTACACTTGTGTCATTTGAATCGCCCCCCCGGGTTAAGCGGTGCGGGTCGTTACATAATACACCACTCAGAATAGTCTCGTCCTCGAGACTTCCTGATCGAAACTCGTATTATTGCACAACTTCTAAACCAAACTCTATACTTTCCGTCTAACTTCTAAAGATTATTTCAACACTAAATTCATTCATTTTCTCACCTTGCGCTACGCACGCGCTTAGACAATCTCATCGAACAACTCTATCGTTCAATGCTACGAACTACACTCAACTTAATCGTTGTACTCCCCGACTCAAACTCTACTGCACCTTGTGCAGGGCTGTATTACTCAATCATGGGATATTCTATAACTCAATGCGCACTAGAAAGCTCAGGCTTAGGGTAAACTTGCCCAATTGTTATACTCTATCCATGCGAACCCAAAATATATTCGACCGATCACTCGACGTCGCCTATCGAAACCAAACGTTACGCCTAAACCTAATCCAGAAAATCTTCAAGACTTCAAGTTTGAATCTCAGCTAATCTTCCAATCTCGTATTGCATCAAGATCTATTTTGAGTCACCGCCCATTCTCGCTGAGTTAGTTTACTATCACCCAAAGTCATCGCTTCGAATTTTCTACGTTTTCTGACTACGTCTTTATTGCGCCTTAGCGCAGAGCTAAATTTTCCAACACGGGGTACGTTCTAATCCTTCGCGTCTTAGGTCCGATCGAACCTAACTTCCTATTCATTTTCTCATTCCGTTTCGCACGTGTGCTTAATCATTTTATCGAATAATTTTATCGTTCAATTATTGCGTTCCCAAACTCAGTCTCTTAATGCGCCTTTCCTGTCACGCCCCAGTCCCAAAATATCGAGGGACTGGACGCGTGATAATGGCCAGCAGTACGCACCGATGGACAAACCCAATTTAATGGATCCATCGGGGTATACTTAAGCTGTATTACAATAGTCAGGGTTAACTAATCTCATCCACAGAATAAAGATAGCAACATCAGCAAAAGAAATAAACAACAACATCCAGTTATAAGTATTTAAAAATCGGGAAACACCCGATAATAAGTCTGTTTACACAAGTTCAATTAAACAGGAAAATAAAGAGTTTAATTAAACAGGAAATAAAGTCTATTTGCCATAATGACTGAGCATGGCAAAGCAATTATTCAGGAGAAGTCCTCAGCAATCACCTCGTCCTCAGGTTCAGGTACTGCTCCGAGTAGTGATCCTGTTCCGTACACCTCAGGGTAGACCTCGTCTGCTAAACCTGGAAATATAATCCATTCCAGGTCCTCAGGGGACATAGCAAGGTACAGAAATCACAAGCCAAAATAATGCAGTGCAGAAATAAAGGAACAATAGGGTAAGTAATTTAAACCAGCTAAGTGATAATGCAAGTGAGAGTTATTAGTCATACTCAGGCTGAGACTACTACAGGATCAGTGTCAAAGAAACCATAGCAGTATTTTCTCGAAGGGCCAGTACGGTACCAAAGCTCTGTGTCAGAGTCTAAGGCACTTCCATTAAGTTATTATATTTTTTTATTCAGCCTTTTGTATGGTAATTCTCTTCCCACCCAATGTAATCTCACGTCACAGTTCCATAATATCTCATGTTCATGTCACGCAAGATTAAGCTAATACAATAAGTCAGGATAAAATCTAAGCATGTAAAATGTATAAGTCATAAACTTGTATCCTATACAGAATCACCTTGAATATTCAGGAAGATTCTCATGATTCGTGTCAGGTGTCCTAGGTATAACGTACTTGATTGGCAAGTACGAGAATGTAAATGTCACGATATCCATCTCTAGTTGACATTGCACAACCCCGCGTACGGTGTTGGCACCCGACTATAATCGGACGCTAAGCAAGTCACATGGCTAGGGTTGAGCATATACAACAGTCACAGAAAATAAATCAAGAGAACAAAATGAATCAATATACTGCAATTTATGGCAAGGTACACTTGCCTGGGTTTTTGGCTCTAAGTGTGGCTCTGGCAACAACTGGATTTGCAGGAACTGCTCCAGTTGCTGAAACAAACATCACCATCAGATCCAGAAAATATCAATCAGCTAGAAATACCTGTCCTTGAGTCCAATTTGGAGACAAGGACAAAAACGATATTTCCGGGGCAAAACGAGGTCCACGTGGGCCGCTTTGCACCGAAAAATGCGTCAGGGTCAAAGGTCTCCAAATCTGTCCAACTTAGTGTCAACAGGTCAGGAACGATGATACGAACCCAACGGAACTTCCAGAATTGGATTTCGATGAGTCGTTCTCAAAATCGCCCGTCGGGTGGAGCCTGTGGGGCCCACGACACACGATTTTGTCAACGTTCTCAGAATCGAACCAAACTTGGCTCACAGGACCAGCGTATTTTTACGAGTCCAATGGCGTAAGTTTCGTCTCGATCCGATATGTGTACACTAAGTTACAGCAAGAAACAGAAAAGTCGGATACGGGGCGGTGTCCGCGGATACGCACTGATTCCGGTGTGCACGCACATCCGAATCAGCTTCTGCGAAATCCCGCACGTCCGTATCAACGATGCGCACGTATCTGTGAAGACCGCACGTGACCAAGTCGTCCTGTTTGGCGGGGCGTACTCAGTTTTGGGGTGAAACAGGGCATTATTTTTCCTATTTTTGGATCGCGGTGTGCGATCACTACAGGACGCGATGCCCCGAGCGGTTTGCACGGGCACCGAGGGAATCATACAGGATACGCGATGCAACTGACGGAATCGAATTCAGAGCTACGAGCAAGAAGTTACAAGTACCTGAACAGGGTCTGAAAATAGCGAGTTTCCTTCGTGTCTGTCTCGTGTCCGACACGCCTAGGGTTAGGGTTTAGGGATGTGTCCGGGTCTGATGATCCTGTGTCGAGTCCTTGCTGTGTCCGTGTCTGAGACTGGCCAGAGTTGGCTGGGGGCGGCTCTGCAGAAGGAGACGAGGCACGGTGGGTGGAGGCTCTGGGTGCTGGGGACGGCTCGCCGGACGGAGGCGGGTCGTGCTGCTGCTGCTGCTCGGCTGGGAAGTAGGAGGAGGAGAGGAAGGAGGAGGAAGGGCCGGGTGAGGCTGGTGTGGTGGAGCTGGGAGGCGACGCATGGCGGGTGGCGGTCGGAGTCGGGTGGAGAGCCGGAGGCGGAGGAGGGAAGAATGGGCTCGGGTGAGGGTTTATATAGGAGAGCTAGGGAGAGGGAACGGCGGCCGGCGAGGGGAGGGGAAGAGGGTCCGGTGAGGGAGAGGAAGAGGGAGCGGCGCTGGTGCGGTGAACGGGCGGCGGCGGCGGCCGTTTCCGGCGGCGGGGAGGTGAGAAGTCGGGGACGGGTCTGGGAGAGAAAGGGTCTAACGGGTCGGGTTTGGGCGGACGGGTCGGGTTCTACGGATCCGGCCCGATCCGAAACTAAGGCGGGTCGGGTTTCGGGTTAATGGGTCGGGTCTGGGTTGGACCCGGATCCGACCCGCTAAGAATTGGTTTAAATAAACCCGGTTTGGTTCAACTTGGTTTGATTTGGTTTATTTTAAATAAACCCGATTTATTTTTGGTTTAATTAATTAATTAGTTTTTTTAGGGCTTTAAAAATCCATCCGGGGTCCAATAAATTCCCGAAAAATTACCCTATGTCTAGTTTTTCATTTTACACCATAAAATATTATTTTCATAATATTTTAATATTATTTATTATCAATTAAAAATCATTTAATAATTAAAACACCTGAATTTAATTACAGAAAATTCCCAAAAAATTCCAGAAAATTGTGAAAAATCCAAATTTAAAAATTCTTGAAAATCAGGGGGTTTATATTTCCCAGACTCAGTCTCTTAATGCGCCTTAGCACAGAACTATCTCGATCGCACAGGCCACATTACAATCTTTCACTTATGAAAGTCTAGGCTGAGGCTAACTTACTCAAATTTCCATACTCATCTATGCGAATATAATATTTTCACTTGTAGCTGCATTCGAGTTATGCATATCGCTAAGTTTAGATCGTACCCATATTCAAGGTGCCCCCCAAATATGTATATTTTAACTAAGCTTAGTGACAGCTAAGTCGGACAAGCTGCTCTTGAAAATCTTTCGAATCGCCGATCATTTTGCTACTCGACTAATCGAACTCTGGTTCGTTTAGTCATTGTCTACCCCGAATCCCACTAAAATCCAAGTATTACATTACTAGCTAGCAACGCACATCTTCCAAGCAACGATTTAATTTATTATGCCAAGTTATCTTGATTATCACTAATTCCAATCATAAGAGTTTCGTCCGACAATTTTCCAATACCGTCTTATTTCTCTCCATCGCATAACCTATCCAATCAATCAATTTTTATCAAATTCCTATCTCTCGTTGCGTTCATCACAACGCCAACGTCGCTAGTGTACACTCCCAGTTCTAAGTCCAAACTCTAAGCCTTGTTGCCCCAGTTCTATCTTTTCCCGAACGATACTCTGAAGTAAGTTACTCCAGTTCAACTCAAGGCATATGGTCGTCTACCTAGCCACTAGGTCATCTCACAAGGTCATAGGTACAGTTCGAGTTTGTGACTCACCGTGCAATCGCGTTGCACGACGCTCACTCCAATACCCTAAGGCCAAACCATTATTGTTTCGCACGGGGTATTCTACCCAAGCTCGTTTTACTCAGATTTCTAAACATCGATCACAGATTATCCTATCCACATCAACATGTTCATTGAAACGAATCAACGATATATCCATGTCGCAGGTCCAACCTAACGATTAGCATAATCTATCTCCTCAAACACCTGATAGGATCCACATATCTAATCTTTATTTTGTCTAGACTACCAAGTCACGATTCAATTTCCAACTCTCTGATCTAAATCATAATTTTAAAGTCGTTCAACATAACTTACGTATCCGTTCACTAAACCATCGAGCGTCTTGCTTCGTGTATTAAACTAACTCATCCCCAAAATACTTTCGATTCACTAGTATACTAAAACTCGTCTTATTGTATCGAACCATAAGTCAAGATGATCCTTCAATTATCATATTCCGATCTCCCACAAGTTCAATCATCTCCGTTGGACGTGATATCACCATGCCAATGCTCCGCAGGATGATCGTCCTAAACTGGGCGTGATGCATCTGCGAGCAAGGAGTTGCACTCGCACATGACAAGAAGGTCAAACATTATGGTTATCATCGAACGAGCAAACATATTATCGTCACACTTTGTTTCATCCAAGTTATACATTAATCCATTAAGTCATGTTCATCTAATAGCCGTTCATGTCGTAATCATAATTCATCAAGCCAAATCGTCCAACTTTAATGTTACCGTTTGATCATTTCGTAGTCTACTTCTAGCATTCCTCAAACAACTAAGTTCAAATCCCAAGCCAAAGTCTATGCAATTTTGATACGTTCTATTTTATTAAGTTTATCTGAATAATCATCGAACATGTTCCTGTGAGTTCGATCATCCCCGCTGGACGTGAAATTACCACGTCAGCGCTCCCGCGAAATAATCATTCTCATCCGGGCCTGATGTCGAGTGTTATCTTTCGAACTAGATTCAAGATTATTTATCCAAATCAAGATTAAGTCCATTATCACCTATCTCAATCATCAAATCATAATTTTCTAACTTGCATCAATCTGTGCTATCTTCCAACTATCGGTATGATGTCAACTCTTTCCAAATTTGAAATTATAACATCCGTACTCAAGCTAAATTCTATCGAACGATATCCTACCCGATCTTGATTTTTTATGCGCGCTATCTTCTATCGGGCTAACTACTATCACATCCTCGATTATTATATCTCAACTTGAGTTTTAATTCGTTTGATTTCGTCTGAAATCGCTCGTACGATTTACTAAGTTTCCTCGACCCAGATATTAATTTTAACACTCTGAGTTTCTATCCGATATAAGCCTTATCTCCTGTCTTAACTCATTCTCAATCATTCAAATCAATTCTCGCACGATTCTTTCGAATTTGCTTACTTTCTAGGCAATACTTATACTAAGGCTTCGCACAATCATGTCATTGACTGCTGGACTCGTTTGCTATCCCGAAAATCATGATTCACTTGAACCTTTCTAAAATGATTAATACACCACTCAAGATTTGAGCTATACTCTATAAATTATTAAATTACTTATTCGTTCCTGAGCTATCGCATACACCACTCAAAAATTGAGTTATCCTATTAACTTCTGAATCGCATTTGAATCGTTCACTCGTATATCCACCAATTCATTCCTTAGAACTCCTGTGCGATCCTTATATATAGTGCCCCGCTCCGCATAGGCACTATGTACAAGAGATATCGCTTTGCTTGCTCGAGCGAAAGCCTTCTCAGAGAGTTTTGATCGAAACACAAGACGATTGATCTAAGTGAGTGGACATAACTTCATTCTTTGATTCTTGCACGCCTTAATAATGAATCTCAATTTTTGTAATGCTTGTTTGCTTAATAAGATAATATTCGCATTGAGAATGATAGAACGAGAACCTGTTTGCTTAAGAAGAGAACTTGTATGCTTGTCTAAAAAGAGATAGAACCTTGCCATGCTAAGTCAAGATAGAAAAGAAATATTGCATTCTTAGTTACACTGACACCGCTATCAAATAAACCCTTGCCATGCTAAAAAGATAAGTAAAAGAAATTGCTTGAGCAAGTCTCTTTGTTATATGCTAAGTAATAGTAGAATTGCATGCTTTAGTAAAAAGAGATAGAAGAACTACTATCATACTTTCATACATAGAGTTTTCTTGCATGTTTCTTATCATACCGAAAGAGATAGATATTGCATGCTAGTTGTTATGAAATCGATATCGTGCTTGCTAATGTATGTTTTGCTTGCCTGTTTTGCTATATCAAACTGCTATAAGTCTTTGATTCGTATAAGCAGAGAGTAATAGTACACCCTGAGGTACGGTCCTTGTGATCTAGTGGGGTGTGGTATTAGTTGTGTGATAAATGAAAGATGTGTTTTGCTTGATCATTGTTTTGCTTGTACTATAGATGCTTCATGCCATGCATTAGTCTTGGACAACTTGTGCACAAGGTCCTGTCTCTCGAACGGTTCCTAGTGTAGCGCCCCGTTCTCCCGATGCGGAGAGCGCGGCTAAGAAACACAAGACGGTATCGTTCGATCGGGATAGATTGAATTAAGAACTCGTCCTCGTTATGGATTTGTTTCTTCGGAATCGATTCCCATATTCAGTGGACTGCGCCCCAAGGATCGGCTTAGCGGCAGAGTCAGGAGGGACCCCTCCGCTGCTATCTTTTATTGCCTCGGTTTTCGATGTCGCTTGTTGCTTTCGTGCTTTGAGTTGGTTTTGAGATTTGCTTGTTTTCCTTGAACGGTTTCGATGGTTTTCATTGTTTTCGTTCATTGACTTGCACTTCTATTCCGAGAATGGAAAGAGAGGAAGAAGTATTAATCGAGCTGTTCGTGTGCAGGTGAACGAGCAGTAGGCGGCTTGCGAGCGGAGTCGTGAAGCGCCTCTTTCCTTCTTCTTTCCAAAATCTAAGTGAGTGGCTACCAACCCGATTAGCTAGTCCTGCTTCCAAGCTTCACAGCTAATCAATCTGCACTCTTCTTTGCCCCGATCAAACGATACCAAATAATAATAAAAAGAAACCAAGATAAAAGACAAATATACTTGGTTATTATGCTTGTCAATCAAACCTGTGAACTGTTGCCTTATCGTATGCTTGTTCGTGCAAATGTTCTATAAACGTGATAAGTAGAACACATCTTGTATGTGCATAAATGTTCAGGGAGGCTATGCAAAATAAATCATGCAATACTGCTTGTCATGTACTCGTGTTCTTGCACTCGTGTTGCCTCAAATGCATGACTGTTAACTTGTTCATCGTGTTCGATCATGGACAATTTGTGCACAAGGTATTGGTTCTGCGGACGGTCGCTGGGGCACTGGCACCGATCCGATCCGGGCGGAACTCGTGTGTAGTCGTCGTGTTCGGGACTGGATAGCTTGCAGCGCAATCGTGTTCTCTCGTAGCATGCTATCCTTGTCCTCGGCTACGTCCATTATGGCAACCATGCCAGTGATCATCGTGTATATTTAAACCTGTTGCATACTAACTTGTGTCTTCGTTTTAGGGAAGGCATGGTAAGTATTGTGCAGGTAATTCAGACGGTCAGGTAAAATTCACCTAACGGTGGCACATTCATTTCAGTAAATTCAATATGCTGCTTACTTGTAAATGAACTAAGGCAAGATAGAAACCCACAAATATGCTTGCTTCACTAAACAACGTGTTGATTGGTATAGTCAGGATAGCTCGCCTTCACCAGTATGTTTCGATATGCTGACCCTCGTTGAAACAGGTTCTCCGCACTAAGGCGAACCGAGCGAGGAGCCGAAGTCGTCTTCCCGATCCAGTCCAGCTGTTAGCGCATCTTCACCGTGCCTCAAAGCCTTTTGAAGTCCGAAGCTGCAACTCTTCATACACAAATGCAGCTCCGTGGCAAAGCGATCCTCCAGCCTGGAGGTCTTTATCGTTTTGAGTTTATAAAAGGATGTAATGTACTGGACTGCTATCTCATTTTGAGTCAACCCTTTTGTAAGCCGTTCGGCATATTAGCTGACTCGTTCAGGAGTTTGTAATAGATGTTCATTATCAATAAAGAGAACTTTTCTATGTTTCAAATCTGTGTTTCAATTTATCTGCGTACTCTGAGTATGTGCTTGCTATGCAAATCATTAAAGCCTTGTGCGGGCGCAACTCCAGGCCCGCACGGCGGTCACGACTCGGGGGACGCCTCGGGGCGTGACACCTAGGACACTGGGAATCGCTCAGTGTCACGCCCCAATCCCAAAATACAAAGGGACTAGCCTCGTGGCAATGGCCAATAACACAACTCCAATGGACAAACCCAATTTAATGGACCTTTTAGAGTGCACTTAAGCTGTAATACAACTAAAATGGTCTACAATATATGTCATTGTCTATGTATCTAATCTCATCCACCAATTCATAAACAAGAGGCAAGATGATAAACCAGTCTCAACCATCAACACCATAAATAAAACTGTCTATCACAATATAATAAATAAATATTATGGGGAACAACCCGTATCAAAATAATGAGAGAGAAAATATCCAAATATACCAGTCCTATAGTCACAATATCCAAATCCATAGCTAAGAATCACAAGGCATAGAATCATAAGACATCATACATAAAGATAATCTGAGAACTCAAGAGAAGTCCTCTGGTACTACCTCATCCTCGGCTGCTGGTACTGCTCCGATATCAGCTCCTGACCCATAAACCTTGGAGTAAACCTTCTCGTCTATACCTGGAGACATAGTCCATATCCAGGTCCTCAGGGGACATGGCAAGGTACAAGAAAATACTCAAGTCAGAAGTAAACAGTATAATGTTATGAAAATGGGAAAAGCTACTACAACCAACTATGTGATGTGCAAGTGAGAGTATGGTATCGTACCCCAGGCTGGTACTCACGGAAGATCTCAAGGGATACTTCCGTAATCTAATAGTACAGTCAAGGCTCCGTTTGGGGAAACCATGAGGAAGCTGTACACATATATATAATACCTTAGATTTCGCATAGGGAACCTAAAGCCTAATACATAATAAATAGTAATAAATAAAATATGCCCAGAGCACGATGAAGACTCTTTCCATCCAATGTAACCTCATATCTCAATCAAGATACGCAAGCTCATGACCTCTAACTATCAGCACAAGACTTAGTTACTGTGTATCACTATAATCATCCCTCTATCATGCATCTTGTAGTCCTATCCAGAGTCCAAGTACCTCGAACAAGTCGAGAAAGATTCTGCCACATGAATATCGTGTTCAGTGTCCTATGGGTGTATGTGCAAATAATATGCACTAACATGGGTTCTTAAAGATGACTCTCTGACTATGCTACTCGACTCCGCAGGGGATGTCGATACCCGAATCTTGTTCGGACACAAAGTATCGTATAACGGCCCTAGGCTCAACAAGTACATCAACCAAGCCACACAAATATAATGTATAATGCATAAATAATATCAAATAAATAATTTAGAACTGTAAATATTTTGACAATGTACACTTGCTTGGTTATGCAGTCAGTGGTGGTAAAGATGATCCCGCGTCCACTCCTTCGGGATTCAATTGACCTATCAATCAATTAATACGCTTAAGGATCCAATCAAAAATTCTTGTAATTATAACTTAATTATATAATTTATTCGATGTCATGCATAACCAAGTCCGTTATTATTTCTAACAACTTTACTTACTTTTACAGGGTATCGAAACCTAATTTCTTGGTTTTTGACTTCCAAAATTTAAGTTTAAGTCCCCAATTAAAGGATATAAACATAAATTATAATAGATCATATAATATTGATTTAAATATAATTTGTATTCATTTTAACAATAAATTACCAGATTTGACAAAATAAATATATTTCAAGGTTATGGCTACTTTAGGTTGACTAGTTTTGTCCGAAACTTGTTCGGGACATTGCCAGTCCATTAGTAGGATTTATATTTATAAAAAAATTATATATTATATTATATTCTAATTTAATCTAAAAAATTATTTATCTCTTTATTCCATCCAAAATATCATCTATTTACTAACAAACAATGACACAAAATTACCCGAAAACCTAGGCTAATGGCCCTTAATTATAGGATTAAGATTTGACATTAAAATAACAAAAAATAAATTTTAAAATAATTAATTTCTAGAAATTAAACACCTATTAATTCAGTTTTAAAAATTAATAATGATTCCCTCAAGTAATCGCATTAAAAAATCTCAAACTAGTTCTACCGACAAGCGAATTATCACCAACCTATCATAAAAAAAATAATATTTTCTAATATGAGAACAAGATGACAAAGTATGGATTCTAAATCAATAATTTTATATAACCTAAAAGGATCATCCCATGGGATTTGAGAAAGAAAGATTTAAGATTTATCGAAAACTTTGGAGGATTGGATGATGGTGCTTCTTCTTGTCCAAGAAATACTCCTTCTTTCTTGTGCTTGACTTTTTACTCCCTTCTTGATAGGCTGTTGATGATGACAATGGGTTCTTGATATATTTTTGGGGAAGATAGGGTTCTTCTTGGAGGTTTAATGGTGTTTGGATGGAGAGATGGTGGAGGGATGATTAAAAGTGGAGCTTTTGGAAGATATGAGGGGATATTTGGTGAAGGAGATGATGTTGTGAGGGAGAGATGGTAAGGGGCTTCTCTTACACGTTGGAGAGAGGGGAGGGGTCATCCACAAGAGGGGGAAAGAGGTTTGTTATTGTTAGGGTTAGGGTTTGGTGATAAGTTGATATATATATATGAGCTTTTTAAATAGATTTAAATATATGAGGGGTTTTCCTAGTGCTAATAGGGTTCGGCCACAAGGGGGCTGCTCTTGGCCGAATATGAGAGGGGGAGGGGTTGGTTGTTATGGTTGGGATTTGATAAGGTTTGGTTGTTGGTTTGGTAGGCAGTTATTTGCCAACTAGGATGACACTTAAGATTCTTCCTATCAATAGAACTTCTATAAATAAAAACAATTTGATTTAAATATTATATATATATATATATATATATATATATAATATTTATATGGGGATTTTTTGGTGTACTACATGCCTACATGCGTTTGGGTTGGATTTGGGTCAAGTTCTAGTCAAATTGAGTCAATTTTATGGTAACCAAAATTCTAGACGTTTGTCAATATTTTTGGAGCATGGAGGAGATCAAGTAAATGAAACATCAATGTTACAACTATATTACACTCAATCAAAATTAATATTTTAAATTTTGTCGGAAGGAAAAAGGTCGTGCATTGCTCAAAATATGAAAGCCATGGCAAAGTATCATATATCTAAAAGAAGGATTTAAAAATTAACACTCTAGTCTATTAAATAAAATGATTAAAAAAAATAAAAAATACCAAAATAACCCTATTCAAAATGAGGGGGCTTACAATCTACCTATCTTAAAAGAATTGTGTCCTCGCAATTAAGAATAAAGCTACTCTATGAAGTTATAAGGACATAATAACTAAGGCAGTTCGGAGGCCATACCTGCATCCTCGAATAAGTGAGGATAACGCTGTCGTACGACATTATCTTGCTCCCAAGTGGATTCATCTAGAGAGTGATGCTTCTAAGCTACGCGAACCAGTCTGATCGTTTGACCCCGCAATGTCTTCTCACTAGTATCTAGTATCCCCACGGGCTGCTCCTTATATCTCAAACTCGGACCTACCGTAATCTCGAAATGATCTACTACGTGACTTGGATCGGTCACATACCTCCTCAGCTATGAGACATAGAATACATCATGCACTCCCTCTAGCGATGGGGGTAATGCAAGACGATACGCCATCTCACCAATACGCTCTAAGATATCACAAGGCCCAATGTACCTTGGACTCGCTTGCCTCTGTTTCCGAATCTAATGGTGCCTCGAGTAGGTGAGATCCTCAGAAATACGTTATCACCTTCCTTGAACTCCAAAAGTCGGCGGTACATGTCTGTCCAATGCTTCTATCTGCCCTGAGCTGCACGAAGATGGCTCTGGATTTGCTTTACCTTCTCAACTGTCTGTGTCACCAGCTCTGGACCGAGTATCTATCATTCACCTACATCACTCCAACATATAGGAGACATGCACTTCCTACCGTATAATACCTCAAAAGGTGCCATCTGGATGCTCGTCTGATAGCTATTATTGTAGGAGAACTCCACCATATGCAAGTGGTCTTCCCAAGACCCTCTGAAGTCTAAAATGCAAGATTGCAACACATCCTTTAGGATCTGGATCATGCGCTCTGACTGGTCATCTATCTGCGGATGGTAAGCAGTGCGTAACTTGAGTCGAGTGCCTAAACTCTCCTGCATACTCCTCCAAAACTGGAAAGTGAATCTAGAATCTCGATCCGATACGATACTAAATAGCACTCCATGCAACCTCGCAATCTGACGCATATACATAATATCTAGAATCTTTGTGGACTGCCCAACTCGGAACGATAAGAAATATGCTAACTTGGTGAGTTGGCCCATAATAACCCAAACTGTGTCCTTTCTACTGGGGCTTCTCGAAAATCCTGTAACAAAATCCATGGTGATATGTTCCCACTTCCATTCAGGGATGGGAAGTGGCTGTAACATACCAACAGTCCTCTGATGCTCGGCCCTAACTTGCTGACAGACCAAATATTTTGCCATGAGTCGTGTAATCTCTCTTTTTATTCCATGCCACCAGTAATACTGCCTCAAATCTCGGTACATCTTCGTACCTCCCGGGTGAAGAGAGTATATAGAGCTATGTGCCTCCTTCATCAACTCCTGTCTCAACTCTCCATTCGAAACATATAGGCGATTTTCATACCTTAGTGTTCTGTCCTCATGGATCCGAAGTCCCGTCTGCATACCGGCTTTAGTCATCTCTCTAAGCCTCCGAAATCTAGCATATGTCGGCAAAGCCGCCTTGATCCTCTCAACTAGTAAAGACTGAACCTCAAGTTTAGCCAACTATACACCCTGTCCTGGCAGAATAACCTCTATCCTAAGCTCCTGAAGGTCCTCTAATAGCTGAGGCTGCTTTTTTAAGAAATAAGCCGTAGGCTTCCTGCTGAGTGCATTTGCTACGACGTTTGTCTTGCCCGGATGGTATTGCAAATCTATATCGTAATCAACCATCAACTCTAACCATCGCCTCTGCCTCAAGTTGAGCTCCTTCTAAGTGTAGACATACTTTAGACTCTTGTGATCAGTAAAAATCTTTACTCGCTCTCCATAAAGATAGTGCCTCCATATCTTCAATGCAAAAATTATCGCAGCTAGCTCAAGATCGTGCATCGGGTAATTCTTCTCATACACCTTCAATTATCTTGATGCATAAGCGATAACTTTGCCATGTTGCATCAAAACACATCCCAATCCACTTCCTGACGCATCACTATATACTACAAATCCTCCCGATCCTGAAGGAAGGGTCAAGACCGGTACAGTCGTTAACCGCTTTTTCAACTCTTCGAAAGCCTTTTGACACTCATTTGCCTATACAAACTCATGGTCCTTATGTGTCAACCGCGTCATAGGCTCTACAATCCTCGAAAAGTTCTGCACGAACCTCCGATAATATCCGACAAGTCGGAAAAAACTCCTAACCTCTGCAACTGATATAGGTGCATGCCATGTCTCAATTACAACAACCTTCTCCGGATCAACTGAAGTCCTTTCCCTGAAATTATGTGTCTAAGAAAAGGTACTCAGTCCAAGCAGAACTCACATTTGCTGAGCTTGGCTTACAGCCTCCCCTGCCTTAGCGTCTCCAACATGATTCTAAGATGCTCCTCGTGTTCTTCATGGTTTTTGGAGTATACCAAGATGTTATCTATAAATACGACCACGAACTTGTCTAAGTACTGGTGGAAGACCTTATTCATAAAGCACATAAATACAGCTGGCACGTTGGTTAAACCAAATGGCATAACTAAGAACTCATAATGGCCGTACTTAGTCCTGAAGATTGTCTTTGGTATATCTTCCTTCCGCACCTTGATCTCATTGTCACGACCCGCACCCGGTATAGGGGCACGAGAGCGTGGGTACGTCCAGCCTATGCCGCAGTATCGGCGGTAGAACGCTGTCAAGGTCACAGTAATACTAGATAACTAAACAACTGTCAATAATGTACATCTCCATGATCTCGCAATATAACTCAATCACCACAACTATAAGGCACGATAAAAGATAAAAGGGAATGACATAGTTAAACACCATGTCTCAAACATAAAGATACTCACAGTCTAACTGTCCAACACAAGTCTCCAATTAAACTTAACATAAGTCTAAACATAAACTGTAGGCAAAGTCTCATCTAGAAGCATAGTCTCTTCTAGGATCTCTGGTGCATAGTCTGCTTCTATACCTGGTACGTAGTGCGTAGTACAGAAATCCTCAAGATTCTCTAGAAAAAATATCCAGTCAGGATTGGAACGAAAATACACCTCTAACAGCAGTTCCACATATATTGACAAAAACTATAACACAGTATAAAGAAATACAAGACAGATATGAATAACTGGAAATAAGATACTGAAATAAGAAATGCTGGAATAATACTGGAACATCATCATCGATATGCATCTGACAAGAAATAGAACTACAAGTGTACGCAAGTATGAAGAACTGGTATGTAAGTGTGTATAAGAACAACAACTAGAACATGTGGAAATACAAGATCAGTCTATCAAGATACATGTCAAGAATCATCTATCTAAGTGTGTGAAACATCAGTATATCATGTGATCGGCTTGGGTTATATGACTCATTGCATGGATTATCGATCATCCCCAACAGGTCAGGCTAACCGGAATATAACAGCGATGAGGCATGTAAGGGTAAGGCTGCACCGACGTGAAATGTGGGTGAGCTAATGCTGCATGTAAGGGGTATGATCACATAACTACTAATACTTCCCCGTTTCTCCCCAGCTAGCACGATGGATTCCAATCACGACTCCTCGTGACAGGTCTCAATGATGCCAACTCGTGTAAAGAACAGTGTCAGAGTCATGTACGCTATACAACAAGAATTATAGAGATAATCAACATAATAGAAACTGACAGAGAATGTACTCGCCTGTGGTCCTTAGCTGGCAATACCAAAGTCCGGGTTCCAAGGTACCGTCTGAGTGATCCAACAGTCCTATAGATATATCATAAACACAATACTGCATCAGACATCACACTAATACATGATCAACAGGATGATCAAGGATCATACTAGGGGTCGCGTCTGTAATTGCTGTGCATAACAGACAGTCAATGGTACGGTCTTGCCAGTACGTCAGTGTACATATGGCAGTCTACTATCATGCTACATGGTCACCGGTAGATGTAGCTACGGGGTATCCGTGGTCACAATCAAGACATCTTGGATATGTGATACATGGGACTTAATATGAACTAATCTCTCATCATACTAATTAATTACATTTATAATAGATATGTATAAGTGTATTAACCTAATTGAGCATTATACGGTTCATAGGCATATATATTAACCTACATTAATTATGATTATAATACACGTATTGATATACTAGGGAATACCTACACATTACTTATACGCAAGTATATAGATATTAGTTGGAAACATTATATATATACACCAATATACCAATACGTATGCAAGTACGTATATATATACGTCCCTAGTTACTTGTATATCATCGCAGAAAATGATGGGGACGTGGACAGGAGCTAACCTGCCTCGGCACGACAATGATTACGAGGCGATGGTCACGAACAGGGAAGGCTGGTCGATGTGCAGGGTCGGTCGTCGACTCCGGTCGTCGAGCAGTCAGTCCGCGCGAGAACTCCTCGGTCGGCAGCGTCGGTCTCCACGGGAACTCCTCGGTCGGCCGCGTCGGTCTCCGCGGGAACTCCTCGGTCGGCAGCGTCGGTCTCCGCGGGAACTCCTCGGTCGGCAGCGTCGGTCTCCGCGAAAACTCCTCGGTCGGCAGCGTCGGTCTCCGCGGGAACTCCGGTCGGCAGCGCTCAGTGCTCGGGGCTCGGGCTCGGCGTTCAGCACTCGGGGCTCGGTCGGAATGGCTCAGCGGTTAAGGCGAGAGCCCGCGGGTCATGGGGTGAGACTTCCTGCGTTCGGCGCTCGGGTGTTTGCTCAGCGTGGAGATGGGTAAGGGAAGGGGTCGGCTGAGGTTTTAGGATTTTAGGTTAAAGGAAAAGGAAAAAGTAATACTATGTATATATATAGGTAGTAGACTTGGGTTGACCTAGATTTAAGTTTGGTCAAGGCCCTATTGCGATTGGGCTTGCCATGGATAATTTTGATGGTTAGGGTTTCAAATAAATTAAAATAAATTTCTAGAATGTATTGGTTCAAGGATTTGAAGCTATGGTTTCGAAGGAGTTGCTGTTAAATTATATATTCCCAAGAATTAGGAAATATAATGAAAGGGAAAAATGGGTTTAATGAATTTACGAAAATTTGCATGAAATAGGTTTATTGTTTGCTTAAATCAAAATTAGATACAAGGAGGTGTTCTATAATTCCATAGGAGTACAAGGACTGGATTTACGTAGGACACGAGCATTAATTAATGGTCCGGCGTATCCAGGACAGGGGTTCGAATCTAATGGAAGACAAGGCTAGCGTCTTAGTTATTGAATAATGATAAAGTGTACAATCAATTAAGGTCATTATAAATTAAAGAAAATTGATTATCATACAATCATTTACTCATTAATTACGAAAAGACGAAATTACCCCTAATCCCAAAAAGTGGGGGTGACAAGTCTACCCTCCTTAAAGAATTTCGTTCTCGAAATTAAAATAAACAAGCACAAGAGCAAGCAATCAATTAATGAATTATACCTCAAGTCTCGAAGAGATATGGATACCGCTCGCGCATTTTGTCCTCTCTCTCCCAAGTTGATTCTCCTGGAGAGTGATTTCTCCATGCAACACGAACTAAGGGAATAGTCTGGTTCCGCAATATCTTTTCTCTACGATCCATGATCTCCACCGGTTGTTCGAAATAGCGGAGTGTCGGTCCAACTTCGATCTCCGAGTGATCTAATACGTGACTAGGATCTGCCACGTACCATCTCAGCTGTGACACGTGGAACACGTTATGTACTCCATCTAGAGCAGGCGGCAAGTCTAGTCTATAGGCCACTGCACCGACCCTTGCAAGAATACTGAAGGGCCCGATGTATCGTGGGCTAAGCTTTCCTCCCCCGCCGAAATGAATCGTGCCTCGTGTCGGAGAAATCCGTAAGAACACCAAATCGCCAACCTAGAACAACGATCTTATCACGCAATCTAAACGAGACAATCACAAACCAAACAAAATAATCAAAATAATACCTGAAACTCTAGGGGTCTACGGTGGCTATCGGCCCAATGCCGCTGTCTGTCCTGCGCCACTCGCAGTCTGTCTCTGATAAGTTTCACCTTTTCTGCCGCATCCACGACCATTTCTGGTCCTAAAAAGGCTCTTTCTCCAATATCATCCCAAGATAAAGGGGTACGACACCTCCGTCCTTATAAAGCCTCGAATGGTGACATCTCAATGCTGGCCTGGTAGCTGTTGTTGTAAGCAAACTCTACCAAGTGTAGATGATCCTCCCAAGAACCTTCGAGATCCAATACGCAAGTGCGTAGCATGTCTTCAAGGGTCTGAATCGTCCTTTCAGACTGCCCGTCTGTCTGTGGGTGATATGCAGTACTGAACTTGAGCTGAGTGCCCAAGCTAGACTGCAGGCTCCTCCAGAAATGGGAAGTGAAACGACTATCCCGATCTGAGACAATACTCACAGGAACTCCATGTAATCTGACAATCTGCTGTACGTACATCTCAGCTAGCTTCTCCGTCGAAGTACCCACTTTAAAAGGCAAGAAGTGTGCTGATTTGGTCAACTTATCTATGATGACCCAAATTGCGTCCTTTTCTCTTGGAGAACAAGGAAGTCCTGAAACGAAGTCCATAGTCACGTGCTCCCACTTCCATTCTGGAATGGGTAAAGGTTGAAGCAATCCCCCTGGCCTCTGTCGATCTGCTTTCACCTGTTGGCACACTAAACATCGGGATACGAAGCGTGCTACTTCGCGCTTCATACCATACCACCATACATGCCTCCTCAAATCTCGATACATCTTGCTGGCTGCGGGATGCATCGAGTACCGAGAGCGGTGTGCCTCCTGTAAAACTTCTTCGCGCAGCTCTCCACTTGGTACACACATCCTCGTGCCATGTCGTAAGGATCCATCATCCGCAATAGTGAAATCGTCTATCAATCCTGCCTAAACTTGTGCCCTAATATTTTTTAGAGTCTCATCATCGTACTGCGCAGCTCTAATTCTGTCTATCAGCTCTGATTGAATCTGCAGTCCCCACATCTGAATTTCAGCTCCTGGAACTAATACCTCAATTTCCAAGCTCTCAAGATCAGCTAATAAGTGTCTATCCGAAGTCAAACACATAGCCATTGGGTACCTGCTCAAGGCATCCGCGACTACGTTGGCTTTCCCTGGATGATACTGTAATGAGATATCGAAGTCTTTCATCAATTCTAACCACCTTCTCTGTCTCATATTCAGCTCCTTCTGTGTAAACACATACTTTAAGCTCTTGTGGTCTGTGAAGATTTCTACACGCTCTCCGTACAGATAGTGCTTCCACAGCTTTAGGGCAAAGATAACTGCTGCTAACTCCAGATCGTGAGTGGGGTAGTTCTTTTCATGAGGGCGTAATTGTCTTGGAGCATAGGCAATTACTTTCCCGTTTTGTTGAAGAACGCATCCCAACCCTTTTCCTGAAGCATCACTGTAGATAGTGAATCCACCTGTCCCTGAGGGCAATGCCAAAACTGGTGCTGTCGTCAATCTACTCTTCAGCTCATCGAATGCGGCTTGGCATTCTTCTGTCCAGACAAATTCTACATCTTTCTTGGTCAGTCTAGTCATTGGCTCTGTAATCTTGGAGAAGTCTTGTACAAATCTTCTGTAGTATCCTGCTAGTCCGAGAAAGCTCCTGATTTCAGCTACCGTGCTGGGGGTAGTCCATGACTTCACTGCCTCTATCTTCTTTGGGTTAACTGAAATTCTGTCACCTGTCACCATGTGTCTAAGAAATTCAACCTCTTCAAGAAAGAACTCACACTTTGAAAGCTTTCCGTATAATTTCTCTTTCCTGAGTGTTTCTAAGACTATTCTCAAGTGCTCTTCATGCTCTTCTGGGATTTTTGAATATACTAGAATGTCGTCAATAAATACCACTACGAACTTGTCAAGGTACTGGTGGAACACCTTGTTCATCAAGTTCATAAATACTGCTGGTGCATTGGTTAAACCAAACGGCATTACTGTAAATTCAAACTGGCCATATCAGGTTCGAAAGGCAGTCTTCGGTATGTCTTCTTTCTTCACTTTCACCTGGTGATAGCCTGACCTCAAGTCTATTTTTGAAAACACCTTCGCTTCGCTCAATTGATCGAAAAGATCATCTATCCTCGGCAGCGGGTATTTATTTTTGATAGTGAGGTTATTCAAAGCTCTATAATCGATACACATACGTACCGTGCCATCCTTCTTCGGTACAAATAATACCGGTGCTCCCCATGGCGATGAACTGGATCTAATAAAACCTTTGTCTTGCAGCTCCTCAATTTATTTCTTTAGTTCTACCAATTCGTTGTTGTTAACTCTATAAACATGTTGTGAAATAGGCTCTGCTCCTGGTATCAAGTCTATAGAGAACTCAACGTCTCTGTCTAGTGGCAAACCTGGCAACTCCTCTGGAAATACATCCAGGAATTCCGCTATAAGTGGATGCGGTAACTCTTCTTCTTCCACCCTGGCTCCGCAAAAAGTGCCTCTGTTCCGCTCCTCTGTTCCTCTGACAATCTCAAACTCTGGCTCTCCTGGTGGTCGAAATACTACTCTACCTCCGTGATAATCTATAGAAGCATGGTATTTACTCAGCCAGTCCATTCCGAGTACAATATTGTAATTCGGAAGTGGCATAACGAGTAAACTCACGCTCAACTCTCGGCCTTCCAATGATACTCTCCGATTCTTGCAACAATCACGGACTAGGATAATGCCTCCTCCTGTCGTGATCTTGCAAGTCCTATCTAATGGTTCCATTTCTAAATGATGGTTAAGGGCATAAGATACAGATACGAAACTATGGGTAGCGCCAGAATCAAACAATGCAAGTGCTGGAATAGAATCGAGTAAAACTGAACCTGAAATCACGTCTCCAGCTGGCTCGGCCTCCTCAGTGGTCATGGCGTAAGCTCGTCCTTGTGGTGCTCCTTTCTGTTGCTGCTGCTGCTGAGAAAACCTCTCCTGCTGTATTGGAAGTGGAGGTCCTCTCTGCTGGCCTCCTGGTACAATATGTGCTCTGGCTGGTTCTCTCTGAGCGGCTCCTCCTCCTTGGCGATTCTGAATAGTTGGACAGTCCCTCAGCTAATGTGCTGCTGATCCACACGATAAGCAAGTGCCCAACCTTTTTCTGCAGATGTCTCTTGTATGTCCCATCTTTCCACAATACGAACATAGGGTAACAAGCTGATTATGTCTTTGTGGTTGCTGTTGTTGAGCATGTCCTCGAACTGGTGCCTGTTGCTGGTGTTGCTGCTGGTGTTGTTGCTGGTACGGCCTATGTTGTTGTTGAAAGTGTGGGCGCTTGGCTGGTCATGTGTTACCTCCTGTTGCTCCAGATGTATCGCGTCCTCTCTTGGGCCTGAGGTCCAAGTCGTCTTCGGCAATCTGGGCATCCATCAGAATACCCTCAAATATAGCAGTACGTCGTCCCGAAGTACGAGACTTGATCTCCCTATTCAATCCTTTTCTGAATTTCTGAGCTCTGTCTCCTGGGTCTCGAATCATTGATGGCGCAAATCGACTCAATCGGCAAAACTCCGCACCATACTCGTCGACTGACATGCCTCCTTGGACTAAGTCATGAAACTGACTTTCTAAAGCTCCCAAGGCTACGTCAGGAAAGAATTTCTCTTTGAAGAGTTCCTTAAAGTCCTCCCAAGTAAGTCCTTCAGCGGCGAGTCTCGGCTCTGTACGACACCACGTCAGTGCGATATCAAATATCTGACTGCCAGCGGCCTTTATCTGAAGAATCCCTGGAATCTGTGATAAGCGCAAATTCTTTTTTATGTCTTCTAACCATTCGTCAGCATATAGTATTCCTTCTGTGCCTTTGAACTCTCGAGGCATCATCCTCTTAAAGTCCACTATGGTACCGGGCCTCTGTTGTTGCTGACCTTGATGTTGCGGTTATCGTGCTACTCTCTCCACAGCCTGGAGAGTCATCTGATGGGCATTCTCCATGCTCTCTCTCATCAGTTCGGTCTGCGCCTGGTATGCTTCTGCTTGCATTCTCTGAGCCTCAGCTTGAACACGCTGAGCCTCTGCTGTTACTCTCTGGGCCTCTAGCATGCCCTGCATCAGTGCGAACATCTGTGCCCCGTCAGCGGGCACTCCTCCGGGAATCGGTGGTGGTGGAAGGTTGTCTGTCATAGTTGGGGCAATCCTCTTTATAGGTGGAGGAGGAATCCCGTTAGTTGCAGACACTCCCACACGAACAGGAGATGTAGGAGAATCTCCAGGTATCTGTTCGTCAGGTTGAGAGGTGGCAGTCCTCTCTGAATTGGCTGCTCCCATTCTCATGGATCTAGTATTCGGTGACATCCTGAATACAGGTCAAAGAATCAATTAAGGTGATAGATATGATATTATCAAGAAAGGACACTAAAGCACTAAAGGAAGCAATCCATTAGAACAGCAATATGAAGTTCAAAATTTCCTAGTGTGATTGAGCATATTCTCATCCTAGATCCTATTTCCTATATCCTAGCACAGGCTCGTAGCAGTACAACTAAGTTGTCGCACTACTACGGTATCGCATAACTTGCGAGACTAGACCTGTATGGGCCACCACTAAAAACGTGTCACGACCCGCACCCGGTATAGGGGCACAAGAGCGTGGGTACGTCCAGCCTACGCCGCAGTATCGGCGGTAGAACGCTGTCAAGGTCACAGTAATACTAGATAACTAAACAACTGTCAATAATATACATCTCCATGATCTCGTAATATAACTCAATCACCACAACTATAAGGCACGATAAAAGATAAAAGGGAATGACATAGTTAAACACCATGTCTCAAACATAAAGATACTCACAGTCTAACTGTCCAACATAAGTCTCCAATTAAACTTAACATAAGTCTAAACATAAACTGCAATATCCTCCATAAGTCTCAAGCATAAATAAATACTATCTAAATAGCTGTAGGCAAAGTCTCATCTAGAAGCATAGTCTCTTCTAGGATCTCTGGTGCATAGTCTGCTTCTATACCTGGTTCGTAGTGCGTAGTACAGAAATCCTCAAGATTCTTTGGAAAAAATATCCAGTCAGGATTGGAACAAAAATACACCTCTAACAGCAGTTCCACATATATTGACAAAAACTATAACACAGTGTAAAGAAATATAAGACAGATATGAATAACTGGAAATAAGATACTGAAATAAGAAATGCTGGAATAATACTGGAACATCATCATCGATATGCATCTGACAAGAAATAGAACTACAAGTGTACGCAAGTATGAAGAACTGGTATGTAAGTGTGTATAAGAACAACAACTAGAATATGTGGAAATACAAGATCAGTCTATCAAGATACATGTCAAGAATCATCTATCTAAGTGTATGAAATATCAGTATATCATGTGATCGGCTTGGGTTATATGACTCATTACATGGATTAGCGATCATTCCCAACAGGTCAGGCTAACCGGAATGTAACAGCGATGAGGCATGTAAGGGTAAGGCTGCACCGACGTGAAATATGGGTGAGCTAATGCTGCATGTAAGGGGTATGATCACATAACTACTAATACTTCCCCGTTTCTCCCCAGCTAGCACGATGGATTCCAATCACGACTCCTCGTGACAGGTCTCAATGATGCCAACTCGTGTAAAGAACAGTGTCAGAGTCATATACGCTATACAACAAGAATTATAGAGATAATCAATATAATGGAAATTGTCAGAGAATGTACTCGCCTGTGGTCCTTAGCTGGCAATACCAAAGTCCGGGTTCCAAGGTACCGTCTGAGTGATCCAACAGTCCTATAGATATATCATAAACATAATACTGCATCAGACATCACACTAATACACGATCAACAGGATGATCAAGGATCATACTAGGGGTCGCGTCTGTAATTGCTGTGCATAACAGACAATCAATGGTACGGTCTTGCCAATACGTCAGTGTACATATGGCAGTCTACTATCATGCTACATGGTCACCGGTAGATGTAGCTACGGGGTATCCGTGGTCACAATCAAGACATCTTGGATATGTGATACATGGGACTTAATATGAACTAATCTCTCATCATACTAATTAATTACATTTATAATAGATATGTATAAGTGTATTAACCTAATTGAGCATTATACGGTTCGTAGGCATATATATTAACCTACATTAATTATGATTATAATACACGTATTGATATACTAGGGAATACCTACACATTACTTATACGCAAGTATATAGATATTAGTTGGAAACATTATATATATACACCAATATACCAATACGTATGCAAGTACGTATATATATATGTCCCTAGTTACTTGTATATCATCGTAGAAAATGATGGGGACGTGGACAGGAGCTAACCTGCGCTCGGCACGATGACGATTACGAGGCGATGGTCACGAGCAGGGAAGGCTGGTCGATGTGCAGGGTCGGTCGTCGACTCCGGTCGTCGAGCAGTCAGTCCGCGCGGGAACTCCTCGGTCGGCAGCGTCGGTCTCCGCGGGAACTTCGGTCGGCAGCGCTCAGCGCTCGGGGCTCGGGCTCGGCGTTCAGCGCTCGACGTTCAGCGCTCGGGGCTCGGTCGGAATGGCTCAGCGGTTAAGGCGAGAGCCCGCGGGTCGTGGGGTGAGACTTCCGGTGTTCGGCGCTCGGGTGTTTGCTCGGCGTGGAGATGGGTAAGGGAAGGGGTCGACTGAGGTTTTAGGATTTTAGGTTAAAGGAAAAGGAAAAAGTAATACTATGCATATATATAGGTAGTAGACTTGGGTTGACCTAGATTTAAGTTTGGTCAAGGCCCTATTGCTATTGGGCTTGCCATGGATAATTTCGATGGTTAGGGTTTCAAATAAATTAAAATAAATTTCTAGAATGTATTGGTTCAAGGGTTTGAAGCTATGGTTTCAAAGGAGTTGCTGTTAAATTACATATTCCCAAGAATCAGGAAATATAATGAAAGGGAAAAATGGGTTTAATGAATTTACGGAAATTTGCATAAAATAGGTTTATTGTTTGCTTAAATCAAAATTAGATGCAAGGAGGTGTTCTACAATTCCATAGGAGTACAAGGACTAGATTTACGTAGGACACGAGCATTAATTAATGGTTCGGCGTATCCAGGACAGGGGTTCGAATCTAATGGAAGACAAGGCTAGCGTCCTAGTTATTGAATAATGATAAAGTGTACAATCAATTAAGGTCATTGTAAATTAAAGAAAATTGATTATCATACAATTATTTACTCATTAATTACGAAAAGACGAAATTACCCCTAATCCCAAAAAGTGGGGGTGACACTCATGATAGCCGGATCTGAGATCAATTTTTGAGAATACACAAGCACCATTTAATTGATCGAATAAATCACCAATGCGAGGTAAATGATACATGTTCTTGATTGTTATAGCATTTAGTGCTTTATAATTAATGCACAAGCATACTGTCCCATCATTCTTTGGTACAAATAGAATAGGCACACCCCAAGGTGAAATACTGGCTCGAATAAATCCCTTCTCTAAAAGATCATCAACCTGTATATTCAGTTATACTAATTCCTTTGGTGCTAACCGGTACACAGATAAAGTAATGGGCTCTGCTCCTGGAGTCAATTCTATAGTGAATTCTATTTCCCGATCATGTGGTAAGCCTGGGAGATAGTCGAAAAATACATCCACAAATTCTGATATAACCTTCGGGTATTTTGGCTCCCCTTCCACAGTGAGTGCCTTAAAAGTAGGTTGGGCACCCTGCTCTCTGGCTCCCCAAAGAAACCCAAACTCTGGATGTCCTGGAGGTCTAAAGATAACACATCCACGCTGGTAGTCTAAAGTTGCATGCTACTGACTCAACCAGTCCATACCAAGTACAACATCATAATCCGGCATGGAGAAAATCAAGAATTGAGCTCGCATCTCACGACCACAACTACAACCAAACAAGATCTACAGGTGTCACTAACGGGGATGATGCCGTCCCCCATAAGAATTCTCATAGTCTTCGGGAGGGGTGAGGTAGCTACTCTATGTGTAGCTACGAAACTAGCAGCTATGATTGAATGAGATGCTCCTGAATCAAACAATGTTGCAGCAGGTAACACAGCTACTAGTATAGTACCTGCGATGACCTCTCCTGCAGTCTCTGCCTCCTCAATAGTCATGGCGAATGCCTGACCTCGTCCCTGAGCTGGTGCTCTTTGCTGCTGTACCTGCTAAAAAAATGATGTCTGTGGTGCCAAGGGTGGCCTCGGCCGATATCCTCCTGGAGATGGTGGTCTGGCTCCTCCAACTCCCGCTTGTGGTGCTCCTGGTGCTGGATAAGCTGGTCTCTGTGGTTGCTGGATCGGCCTCGGTGCTGGTAAAATGGGTCGGTGTACCATTGGCGCTCCTCATTGACGAGCTTGGAAATCTCTGGCTGTATGCTGGCTGGATCCGCAAACTAGACATAGTCCCAACTTGCATCAGCAATCCCTTGTAAGATGTCCTGCCCTGCCATAGTAATTACAAGTAGGGGTACTGGTGCTGGTAGTAGGGATGCTCGTTGTGGTTGATGCCTCGAAGGTTGCTTCACTAGACCTTCCTGTGGTACTCGAGCTGGGGCTATATATGGGCATTTCAGGCTGGACTCCCTCCTGTGGATGCGTTCCATGCGTCGAGCTACAACAAGGACGTCCGCATAAGAAGTGGGTGCAACGGAGCCAATATGTCTCTGTAACTCAAACCTCAGTCCGTCAAAGAATTTCTTCGCCTTTTCTTCTTCTATCGGGATCAGCGTAGGGGCAAAGTGGCTCAACCGTATGAACTCTGCATTATACTCTTCCACTATCATATTGCCTTGAGTGAGGCGATTGAACTTTTCTTGAAGTTCCGCTCGAGCAATAGATGGAATGTGCGTTGTCCGTCTGCTGCATTATACTCTTCCACTATCATATTGCATTATACTCTTCCACTAGTGATGTGCGTTGCCCGTCTGCTGCATCCTGACGACAGTTATCCAGCGCTCCATAGGAAGCTCACCTGCTTCCAATTGATGTTGGATGTTAGTTAGCCACTCATAAACTTTAGTGGGCTCCTTCTTGCCCGAAAAGGTATGTGGCTTCAGTTGGCGAAAGTTCGAGATGGATCCCGTCGATGGCTTTCTAACTGGTGGGGTTGCCTGCTCCAGTGCTGTCACTATACTCTCCCTCAAGTTCTCTGCCTGGCATTGCTGGGTCTCTTGCTGAACCTACTGTTGGGCTTACATCATTGCATAGAACACCTAGAATAACTGATGTCCGTCCGTAGTTTGCCCTGGCAGGAGAGCTGGTAGCTGTGGTATCGGGGGAGTGAATTGCGGTGGTGGTGGAATATCGTCTCTCCGGAACCTCAAGGCGGGCTGATCTGTAGGGTTGCTTTGTAGAGTGGATGAATCTCCACCCCTTGGTGTTACCCCATAGTCGTAAGTAACCACAACACCTGGTGGTGTACCCGCGGGAGTCTCATCGCTGGCTCATGGATCCATTACTCTGTACACAAATAATTATGAGAACCACATAGACGAATCAAAGCATGATGCAAGTTAAGAGATTAAATTCGAATTCGATATAGAGGTCAAGAACATGTCAACTTGTGGATGAGATCCTTTAAGTCTACCCTATCCAAATTGCAGGCTTGCTCGGTCCCTTAGTTGAAATCGAAACAATATATTCGAATGACCTGCATGGGCCACCAAAATAACCATATCATGCTCCAGTCCCAAAATACAAAGGAACTAGCCTCGTGGCAATAGCCAGCAGCACAACTCCAGGGGGCAAAACAAATTTATTGGACCCTTTATAGTGCACTTAAGCTGTAATACAACTAAAATGGTCTACAATATATGTCATAGTCTATGTATCTAATCTCATCCACCAATTCAGAAATAAGAGGCAAGATAATAAACCAGTCTCAACCATCAATACCATAAATAAAACTGTCTATCATAATTTAATAAATAAATATTATGGGAAATAACCCGTATCAAAATAATGAGAGAAAAATATATCCAAATACACCAGTCCTATAGTCACAATATCCAAATTCATAACTAAGAATCACAAGGTATCATACATAAAGATAATCTGAGAACTCAAGAGAAGTCCTCCGGTACTACCTTGTCCTCGGCTGCTGGTACTGCTCCGATATTAGCTCATGACCCGTAAACCTCGGAGTAAACCTCCTCGTCTATACCTGGAGACATAATCCATATCCAGGTCCTTAGGGGACATAGCAAGGTACAAGAAAACACTCAAGCCAGAAGTAAACAATATAATGTTATGAAAATGGGAAAAGCTACTACAACCAACTATGTGATATGCAAGTGAGAGTATGGTATCGTACCCCAGGCTGGTGCTCACAGAAGATCTCAAGGGACACTTTCGTAATCTAATAGTACACTCAAGGCTACATGTGGGGGAACCAGGAGGAAGCTGTATATATATATATATATACCTTAGATTCCGCATAGGGAACCTAAAGCCTAATACACAATAAATAGTAATAAGTAAAATATGCCTAGAGCACGATGAAGACTCTTCCCACCCAATGTAACCTTACGTCTCAAGCAAGATACGCAAGCTCATGACCTCTAACTATCAGCACAAGTCTTAGTCACTATGTATCACTATAATCATCCCTATATCATGCATCTTGTAGTTCTATCCAGAGTTCAAGTACCTCAGACAAGTCAAAAAAGACTCTGCCACATGAATATCGTGTCCAGTGTCCTATGGGTGGATGTGCAAATAATATTTGCACCAACATGGGTTCGTAAAGATGACTCTATGACTACGCTATTCGACTCCACAGGGGATGTTGGTACCCGAATCTTGTTTGGACAAAAAATATCGTATAACGGCCCTAGGCTCAATAATTACATCAACCAAGCCACACAAATATAATGTCTAATGCATAAATAATATCAAATAAATAATTTAGAACTGTAAACATCTTGGCAAGGTATACTTGCCTGGTTCTGCAGTCAGTGGTGGTAAAGATGATCCCGCGTCCACTCTTTCGGGATTCAATTGTCCTATTAATCAATTAATATACTTAAGGATCCAATCAGAAATTCTTGTAATTATAACTTAATTATATAATTTATTCGATGCCATGCATAACCAAGTCCGTTATTATTTCTAACAACTTTGCTTACTTTTACAGTGTATCGGAACCTAGTTTCTTGGTTTTTGACTTCCAAAATATAAGTTTAAGTCCCCAATTAAAGGACATAAACATAAATAATAATAGATAATATAATCTTGATTTAAATATAATTTATATTTATTTTAACAATAAATTATCAGATTTGACAAAATAAACATATTTCAAGGTTATGGCTACTTTAGGTTGACTAGTTTTGTCCGAAACTTGTTCGGGACATTGCCAGTCCATTAGTAGGATTTATATTTATGAAAATTTTATTTTATTTTATATCATATTATATTATAATTTAATCTCAAAAATTATTTATCTCTTTATTCCATCCAAAATATCCACTATTTACTAGCAAACAATGCCACAAAATCACCCAAAAATCTAGGCTAGTGGCCCTTAATTATAGGGTTCAGATTTGACATTAAAATAATAAAAAATAAATTTTAAAATACTTAATTTTCAGTAATTAAATACCTATTAATTCATTTTTAAAAATTAATAATGATTTCCTCAAGTAATCGTATTAAAAGTCTCAAACTAGTTCTACCGACAAGCGAATTATCACCAACCTATCATAAAAAATTCATAAAAAAATTCATATTTTCTAATATGAGAACAAGATGACAAAGTATGGGTTCTAAATCAATAATTTTACATAACCTAAAAGGATCATGCCATGGGATTTGAGAAAGAAAGATTTAAGATTTACCGAAAACTTTGGAGGATTGGATGATGGTGCTTCTTCTTGTCCAAGAAATACTCCTTCTTGCTTGTGCTTGGCTTGCTACTCCCTTCTTGATGGGTTGTTGATGATGACAATGGATTCTTGATATATTTTTGGGAAAGATGGGGTTCTTCTTGGAGGTTTAATGATGTTTGGATGGAGAGATGGTGGAGGGATAATAAAAAGTGGAGCTTTTGGAAGAGAGGAGGAGATTTTTGGTGAAGGAGATGATGTTGTGAGGGAGAGATGGTAAGGGACTGCTCTTACACATTGGAGAGTGGGGAGGGGTCGGCCACAAGAGGGGGAAAGAGATTTTTTATTGTTAGGGTTAGGATTTGGTGATAAGTTGAAATATATATATATATATATATATATATATATATATATATATATATATATATATATATATATATATATATATATATATATATATATATATGAGCTTTTTAAATAGATTTAAATATATGAGGGGGTTTCCTAGTGCTAATAGGGTTCGACCACAAAGGGGGCTGCTCTTGGCCGAATATGAGAGGGGGGTTGGTTGTTATGGTTGGGATTGGATAAGGTTTGGTTGTTGGGTTTGTTAGGTAGTTATTTGCTAACTAGGATGACACCTAAGATTCTTTCTATCAATAGAACTTCTATAAATGCAAACAATTTAATTTAAATATATTATATATATATATATATATATATATATATATATATATATATATATATATATATATATATATATATATATATATATTGTCACGTCCCGATCTCCCGCAGGCAAATCGGCCGTTCCCGCTAGGCGGGAATCACCCTCGCCAGCGCTCCCACGGAACGATCGCTTGACCCATCCGGGCGTGATGCCGCACGAGCGTGAGCCACGCCCGTGCAAGGCCATGGTTCATTGGCTGGCGGTAAGAGTTCTAAGCCACAGAGTCGCACAGATTGTCCGAGTGCAGCGGAGCCATGAACGCATAGGCGATCGGTAACCGGTTCACTGAGTCGACAAATATAGCGAAAGCATTGAAACACAAGTTGAATTAAAGCAAGCTCTTTTATTGATATAAACAAGTGTTACAGGCGGCGTATAGCCGAGATTACAAGTCGCTCAAGCCTCTCTCTCTGAAACAGTAAAAGCGTGCCAAGTGGCTACAATTGTGGAATGATTGTACAGGCGATGTTCAGGCTATGTTCACAACATTATGTCTTGTATATGTGTTTCTGTTCCGGATGCACCGTTGCTTCGGAGTGTTGTCCACGCCTTAGCACGCACGTTGGAGGTATCCGCACTGAACGAGGTTCTCCCGCACCCTGCATACAAACTGGTGGATTATCAGTACATTGAATGCACTGGTGGGGAAGCTACTCGCCCGCTCGACAAATCCAAACACGTAAAACAGGTTCCGTGCACAACTATTAAGTTGTCTTTCTAATTGCCTTAGGATCAGTTTCATGCAAATATTGAATAGCCTAACTCGTGTGGCGGTGTGCCGTGCAACATGAGAGAAAATACGGCGAGACTTACCAACTTACCATCTCTTTCCCTGTCCAAGGCAAACATTGAGACAAACATGTTAATTCACGCACGGACAAGTATAAGCATTCAGGAGCATAGCATATACAAACACAAGGGTCATTTTAACTTGATCGTTCAAGTGTTCAGTTGTTTTATTTGATGCGATGCAATGACTCGCACGCGGATAGCCGCTAAGCGAGGATGACTTATCTATATGAACATAATGTCGCTGGCATAGCCATAAAGGACAGTTTAGTCTCAGGGCGAAGTGACGTACAATGCGGGTGGCGAGCCCCGTCGCATAACACTTGCCGGGTAACATACGACTAACATACGTCTCGTCCGGATCGGATCGGTCCCAGTGCCCCGGTGACCATCCGCGGAACTCAACATAACATACCTTGTGCATACAAGTTGTCCGCGATAATGCAGGTCAGGGTCTATCCATATTCCATAGCTTGACATGATAATCATGAAACTTAAACTTAATCTGAACGAGCATATTGCTCCACGAGCTGGGATTCCATCAGTACATAACACGATCCTCGTTCAGATGCATACTTAGCATAATTATCATTCAAGTGTGATTCACGTTCAGTATTCATTCTTGCTTAATGTATTCCCCTGGTTCGGGGATATGCCTTGGTGACCTAACGGTCCCAGATACTTACAGGTTCATTCAGGCACGGAACGACTACGTAGTAGTTTCCCGGGGTTTGGATGAAAATATGGTAACATTCAAGCAGACAAGCATGTATTTCTAAGGAACATAAACAGGCACGTTTGCTCGGACCCGAAGGTAAGCCGAGAGTTAGATCGTTAGGGGACTTAGCATGCGAGGGTCTGAATACAAACAGTATTTCATTTTCCATGTTCTAGCAAGCAATACAAGTTAGGATTATTTCCTTAGCTAGGTGCGTTAGATTTATTAGCATGCAGGGGGTGAATCACCTAGCGACTAGCATGAATATTTCAGATTTTATGTGTGCTGGCTAAGCAAAGACAAGTTCACCGTAGCCACCCACCTTAGCGATGATTCGCTCGGTAGAGCGATACGCCAAGCGAGCCTCTGAAAGCCGAAGTTGATTTCCTGTAGGGACAAGTCTGGATATCCTTTGCTTCTTGTTTGAGGCAAAGTGGGTCGGGACAGTTGCACTTTTGCCGTTTGAGTTGGCAATCCGTTTGAACGGGACGGGGTGTTACATATATATATATATATATATATATATATATATATACATAAAAATTTTTGGATGCACTACATGCCTACATATGTTTGGGTTGGGTTTGGGTCAAGTTCTAGTCAAAAGGAGGCAATTTTACGGTAACCAAAATTCTAGACGTTTGTCAATATTTTTGGAGCATGGAAGAGATCAAATAAATGCAAAATCCATGTTACAACTATATTAGACTCAATCAAGATTAATAATATAAATTTTGTTAAAAAAAAAGGTCGTGCATTGCTCAAAATATCAAAGACATGACAAAGTATCATAAATAAGGATTTAAAAATCAATACTCTAGTCTATTAAATAAAATAATTAAAATAAATAAAAATACCAAAATAACCCTATTCAAAATGAGGGGTCTAGTGGGATGATGTGTCTATTAGTGTTGTGCGAAACCCATGATGTCACAGCATCTAGTATTCGTGTGTGTTGGTGAAGAGCTGAACCTGGAGTCACAACTGCCGAAATATGCGCGTGCTAGTGCAAAGCTGAATCTTGAGTCACCGCTGCTAATCATGGGGCTACCCATGGACCATTATGTAGTTATGGCGCATGCTAGGTTAGCCTTCTTGCATACCTAACTGTTTGATGCAGAGACGGACATGGAATATAATATATATGTTTATTCAAATTGTTGCTAACTTATATGTCTGCTGCAGGGATAACCGTTTGACGAAGGGTAAGAATCACTGAATAAGTGATGCATTGATTTTTGATTATGCTTTAAATCTCGTTTTGTCCCTAGACTTGCATGTTTCACTGCTTCCCCTTAGAAATGAATTGATCAGTCCACTAGAATAACTTGTGCTTCTAAAGAGTTAGTATATGGTGCACAATACATGCTGTGGACTGTACGATAGAACATTATTCCAATTGTATGCTTAATTGTTTGAATATACATGTTGTGCACTGTACGATAGAACACTATCCCGATGGTATGCTTAATTGTTTGAATATGTAAACTATTTTAAAGCTATATTTTTTAAAGAAGTAAACTGACTCTAACCCTGTATTGCATGAAATAAATCTAGGTAAAAGTAGCAAGATAACTAGTAATGTAATATTTTACCATATTCTTACTTAGTGTTGGTTTCAGAAAGTGTTGCATCTGTTCGTTGATTTTATACTCCCCAGTACTTTCTCCAAAGTGTTGACCCACCAACAGTTTTCTTGTTCGCAGGTGCTGGATCGTCCGAGGAAGCGATAGCCGTGCCTCATCGCCAGGACCCAAAAATCTGAAGTCGATGCCTTGAGCCGTATCGAGTTGTGCTTTGAGCTACTTTTGTATAAAAGGATACAATGTATGGAATGATGTCATTGTATTCGAGAGAGTGCTTGAGCGATTTGTAACCTTGGCTTAGCGCCGCTTGTAACACTTTTGAATATCAAATAAAGATGCTTGTTTCTTTATGCCATTGTATTCTTTACTTTTCTGCAAAATGTGATGCTGCTTCCGTCTTGAATAGCTTACTTGCCCTTGTTCAAGCTTTGGCCTTGTGCAAACACAATTTAGGCTTGCACGGCATCACGTCCGTACGAGGACGGTCGGTCCTGCAAGGACCCAAGCGAGGACGAACGGCCCTGCGGGATCGGGGCGTGATACTATGCATCACCTCGATAAATTCTATTCTCGTATACACCTCTATCTATAGTCGTTCACGTAACCATATCCTGATTCATAACTTATTAGGATGGTAGCATTTCTCAAAATCTAAGAACCGTATACTATATTCGTCATAGCGATAGCCCGATACGTTTCTCTCGATAGCCATTCTAAGTCTGACTTATCTTTTCTGAACGATATTCCAATCTCGCTCGCAACTCACTAGCACAAAGGGTCTTGGCGCATGATACTCAACCCAACTTAGCCGAAAGGCTGTATGCATAGCTAACCTGCCTAGTATTTTCATAGGGCCATCCTGGTTCGCACGTAACTTATAAATTCTAACACGAGTCTATTGTCACGACCCGCACCCAAAAAATCGGGCATGAGTTGTGGGTACGTCCAGCCTACGCCGCAGCATCGGCGGTAGAACGCTGTCTAGGTCTACTATCTAGCTAACAATCTCACACAATAATATAAGTACCTATCAATATCTCAACTCCAAACGGAGGAACAATATGATAAAGATAACACAAGTACTCAATCACGATTTAAGCACGATAAGATAACACAGAAGTCTAACAACTACAAAGTCTAAACAACAACAACTACTAAAAATAACCATAATAATAATAATAATAATAATAATAATAATAATAATAATAATAATAATAATAATAACAACAACAATATCCAGAATCAAATACAATACAAGGTCTCAAACCAAAAGCCAGGGACAAATCTGGTACCAAAAGCTAATAAATACAACTGAGGTCCTAGTGATCCTGGCTACCAACCCGGAAATCACTCCTGAACTAGGGGATCCCTGTCTGCACCATCGACAGGCTGAGGTCCATAAAACGTCAGACACCAATCTTCTGGATCCTCTGAAAAATATATCCAGTCAGGATTGGAGCAAGTACACTGTCACGCCCCAGTCCCAAAATGTCGAGGGACTGGACACGTGGCAATGGCCAGCAGCACGCACCGATGGATAACCCAATTTAATGGAGCCATCAGGGCGTACTTAAGCTGTAAATAAGGTCTACTACAACAAGTCACACTAATCTCATCCATAAAGAAATAACTGCATAATGGAATGGAAATAAGTAGCAACAATAATCACAGCAAGTCAGTTGGAGAAACAACCCGACTTAAGTCTAAATAAACTGTCTCTATAGGCCAGGAACAAGAGATAGACATGAAATAAATACTGAGTACTGGAACAGGCACTCAGGAGAAGTCTTCGGCAGTCACCTCGTCTTCAGTGTTCGGTTCTATTCCAGCAATAGCTTCAGCTCCTGTCCCGTATACCTCGGGATACTGCTCCTCAGCTAAACCTGGAGACATAATCCATTCCAGGTCCTCAGTGGACATAGCAAGGCACAAAATAAAACAAGCCAAATGAATAAGCAGTGCAATAAATAAATGAACAGCAGGGTAAACTAAGTAACCATCTATGTGATATGCAAATGAGAGCAACACTAGTACTCAGGCTGAGACCGCTACAAGCTCTGTGTCGGGGAGCCGGTAGCAGTAATAACACGTAAAGGGTCTAGCTCTGCTGGAGAGTCTACAACCTCACAATAATAGTAGATATATATGTAGAACAGCCTATAGCCTGTGTGTCTCTCCCCACCCAATGTAATCACGTAAGCCATGACCATAACATCTCATATCCATGTCAGCGGGATTATAGCTAATGCAATAAGTCATACTGTCTATAACTAAAATAACTCTGTCAAGTCCTGTATCCTATACAGAATCACCACGAATATCTCAGGAGGATTCTGTCCATGATAGTGTCAAGTGTCCTGGGTTGTAGGGTACTTGATAGATCAAGTACAAAATAAGGGGATCGTAAATCCATCTCTAAATGACGAACCCAACACCGCGTACGGTGTCGGTACCCGACTATGATCGGACACTAGGTACGTCATGTGTTCCCTAGGTTAAGCAGTTTAAATTAGTTTATATGAATTTGCACAAGAAATCCAGCAGAGTATTTTTACAGAAAATATGAAGATAATGACTGCAAGTTTGGCAAGGTGCACTTGCCTGAGGTTTGAATTCCACTTCGGTCCTGGTTTCGAAAATTTCCAGAGATGTCTCTGAAAGCTGAAATAAACAGTACCATCATGCTCAGAAGGTATCAAACAGCTAGGAACGCCTGTCCTTGGGTCCAATTTGGAGACAAGGGCAAAAACGGCAATTTCGGCCCAAAACGGGGTCCACCGGTGGGCCCGCTTTGCACCGAAAAATGTGTCAGGGTCAACGGTCTCCAAATTCACCAAACTTAGTGTCAACAGGTCAGGAACGCTGATACGAATCCAACAGAATTTCCAGATTTGAATTCCGATGAGCCGATCACGAAATCGCCCGTCGAGCGGGGCCTGTGGGGCCCACGACACGCAATTTTGTCAACGTTCTCAGGATCGGACCAAACTTGACCCACAGGACCAGCGTATCGCTACGAGTCCGATGGCGCAAATTTTGTCTCGATCCGACGTGTGTGCACGAAGTTAGGGTAAATTGTAGAAAAGGCGGATACGGGGCGATGTCCGCGGATACGCCGGAATCAGTTTCCGCGAAGTCCCACATGTCCGTATCGACGAGGCGCACGTATCTGTGAAGATCGCACGCGACCAAGTCGTCCCGTTTGGCGGGGCGCACTCAGTTCCGGGGTGAAACAGGGTCTGGTTTTTCCTTTTTTTGGATCGCGGTGTGCGATCACCACATGACGCGATGCCCCGAGCGGTTTGTCCGGGCACCGAGAGGGTCATACAGGCTTCGCGTAGAAATTTACAGAATCGAAAACAGAGATCCGAGGTGCAAGTTATGAGTACCTGAAGGGCACCCGAGAAACCGGGTTTTGAACTGTGTCCGACACGCGAGTTCGTGTCCTGGGTTGTGTCCGGCCTAGGGCTGGGCTGTGTCCGCGTGTCCGGGGCTGCGCTGGAGGAGCGCTGGACGGTTGGCGAGGCGTCGTCGGCCTAGGGCGGAGCTGGCAGGGGGTCGTCGACCGGCTAGGGCGGCGCCGAGGGGGTCGGGGAGCTAGGGATGGCCGGCGTCGGGTCCGCCTGGGGGTTTCTCCGCCTGGGGAAGGTCGGCTCGGCCTGGGGGAGGAGGAGGAAGAGGAAGGGCAGCCGGGGTCGGCGCTGCAGCAGGGTCGGGGCGGCGCTTGAGGTGCGCTGGTCGGCGGGCTCCGGTGAGGGGGTGGCCGGAGTCGGGGTGGTTAGGGTTAGGGTTCGGGTTTGGGGGGAAGAGAGGCGGAGAAGAGGGGGTTAAATAGGGGTCGAGGGAGGGCTGGCCGGGGACGATGTGGCGGAGAGGTCGGAGGGGTCGTGGGGGAGGCCAGGCGGTTCTCCGGCCACGTCGCCGGAGAACGCGGCGGAAACCGCGGGGAGGCGTGGGGTTGAACGTGGGAGGGGAGAGGGTGAGGGAGATGCGGGTCGGGTCGGGCTCGGGTTCGGGTCTGGCCGACCCGCCCGACCCGCTAGGCTGGTAGAGGGCTGGGCTCGGTTCAACGGGCTCGGCCCACTGGGCCGGGCCGGGCCCAAAACCAAAATATAATAAAAAATATTAATAATAACAGTAAATAATAATAATAATAATAATAATAAATTAATTTAATTAGAAATTAGTTTTTAGGCTTTTAAAAATAGGTCTGAGGCCCAATAAAATCCCAGAAAATTACCCTAAGTCCGGTTTTCTATTTTACATCATAAAATCATATTTTCATTTCTGTTTAATGTTAGTTATTGGTAATTAAAAATTACAAACTCTCTACAGGGCCTATGTAAATTCCTAAAAAATTGTATATTAATTCCAAAAATTGATTTTAAAAATCTAAAAATTTAGGGTGTTTACAATCTACCCCCCTTAAGAGGATTGCGTCCTCGCAATCGAAGGGTAAACTATAAAGGCAAGATTTACAGAATTAAAGAATGCTTAGGTTCTACCTGATTCTGCAAATAAATGTGGATAACGCTGCCGCATAACATCTTCTCGCTCCCAGGTCGATTCGCCAGGAGAGTGCTGTTTCCAAGCTACTCGAACCAGCCTGATTGTCTGCCCTCGCAGTGTCTTCTCGCTGGTGTCGAGTATACCCACTGGCTGCTCCTCGTATCTCAGGCTAGGTCCCACCAAAATCTCAGAATGATCAACTATATGGCTTGGGTCCGTCACATACCTCCTCAGTTGTGAGACGTGGAATACGTCATGCACTCCCTCTAAGGACGGAGGTAATGCAAGACGGTAAGCCACCTCACTAATGCGCTCCAATATATCAAATGGCCCAATGTACCTTGGGCTCAACTTGCCTCTGCTGCCAAATCTGATAGTACCTCTAGTGGGCGAGATCCTCAAAAATACATGCTCTCCTTCCTTGAACTCCAGGGGTCATCTGTGTGCATCGGCCCAGTGCTTCTGTCTATCCTGGGCTGCACGGAGATGGTTCTGAATCTGTTTTACTTTCTCTACTGTCTCTGTTACCAACTCTGGACCCAGTATTTGACGTTCGCCAACGTCGCTCCAGCATATTGGAGATCTGCACTTCCTTCCGTACAACGCCTCGAAAGGTGCCATCTGAATGCTTGCCTGATAGCTGTTGTTGTAGAAGAACTCCACTAAGTGCAGGTGATCTTCCCAAGATCCTCCGAAGTCCAGTATACATGATCGCAGCATGTCTTCCAAGATCTGAATTGTGTGCTCTGATTAGCTATCTGTCTGGGGATGATAGGCAGTACTGAACTTGAGCCTGGTGCCGAGACTCTCTTGCATGCTTCACCAGAAGTGAGATATAAATCTCGAGTCTCGATCTGATACAATACTAACCGGCACTCCATGTAATTTTACGATCTGTCGCATATACATGTCGGCTAGTACTTCCGTGGATTGTCCTACTCTGAACGGCAAGAAGTGAGCCGACTTAGTGAGCCGATCCACGATGACCCATACTGCATCCTTACCACTAGGGCTTCTTGGAAATCCAGTGACGAAGTCCATGGTAATATGCTCCCACTTCCATTCAGGGATGGGAAGCGGCTGCAACATACCTGCAGTCCTTTGGTGCTCGGCCTTCACCTGCTGGCAGACTAAGCATTTTGCCACAAAGCGGGCAATCTCCCTTTTCATTCCATACCACCAGTAATATTGTCTTAAGTCCCAGTACATCTTGGTTCCTCCTGGATGAACCGAGTATATGGAGCTATGGGCTTCTGTCATCAATTCCTGCCTTAATTCTCCATTTGGAACACATAGGCGATTTCCGCACCTTAATGTTCCGTCCTCGTGGATGCGAAGTCCCGTCTGCAGGCCTGCTTCTGTTCTCTCTTTCAGCCTTCGAAATCTGGCATCATTAGGCAAAGCTTCCTTGATTCTCTCTACCAGCGATGACTTCACTTCGAGGTTAGCCAGCAAACCATTTTGTCCAGGTAGAACAACCTCTATCTGAAGATCTTGCAAGTCTTGTAATAGTTGAGGCTGCTCCGTTAAGAAATAAGCCGAGGGTTTTCTGCTGAGGGCGTCGGCTACAACATTTGCTTTCCCCGGGTGGTACTGCAGATCGATGTCAAAGTCCACCATCAACTCAAGCCAACGCCTTTGCCTCATGTTGAGCTCCTTCTGTGTATAAACATACTTCAAGCTCTTATGATCAGTGAATATCTCGACCTTCTCTTCATACAGATAATGTCTCCAGATTTTTAATGCAAAAATTACTGCAGCTAGCTCCAGGTCGTGTGTTGGGTAGTTCTTCTCGTGGACCTTCACCTGCCTCGATGCATAAGCGATAACCTTGCCATGTTGTATCAAGACACAACCTAGTCCACTACCGGGCGCATCACTATATATAACAAAACCTCCTGACCCTGAGGGAAGAGTCAAGACTGGTGCTGTTGTTAGACGCCTCTTCAATTCTTCGAAGGCATTCTGGCATTCTTCCGTCCATATGAACTCCTGATCCTTCCGTGTCAGCTTAGTCATCGGCTCTGCGATCCTTGAAAAATTTTCTACGAACCGCCGGTAATACGCAGCAAGTCCAAGAAAACTTCTCACTTCCGCAACAGAGGTAGGGGTAGGCCAGGTCTCTATAGCAGTGGCCTTTTTTGGGTCCACAGACAGTCCTTCACCCGAGATAATATGCCCTAAGAATGGCACCTTGTCCATACAGAACTCACATTTGCTGAGTTTGGCATATAGCTTCTCCCTTCTCAAGGTTTCTAGCACAATTCTAAGGTGTTCCTCGTGCTCTTCGTGGTTCTTGGAGTAGACTAGGATATCATCGATGAATACCACCACGAACTTATCCAAGTACTGATGGAAGACCCCGTTCATCAAACTCATAAATACGGCGGGTGCGTTGGTTAAACCAAACGGCATAACTAGGAACTCATAATACCCATACTTAGTTCTGAAGGCCGTCTTTGGGATATCTTCCTTCTTCACCCTAATCTGGTGATAACCGGATCTAAGGTCAATCTTTGAGAATACCTTAGCACCACTCAATTGGTCAAACAAATCATCAATGCGTGGTAATGGGTACCGGTTCTTAATAGTTACAGCATTAAGGGCTCTGTAATCAATGCACAGCCGTACTGATCCGTCCTTCTTGGGTACAAAAAGTATAGGTGCTCCCCATGGTGAAACACTGGGCCGGATAAATCTTTTCTCCAGAAGGTCGTCAACTTGTGTTTTCAGCTCCACTAACTCCTTAGGTGCTAGCCGATATACCGATGAAGTGATAGGTTCGGCTCCTGGAGTTAGGTCTATTGTGAATTCTATCTCCCGATCAGGTGGTAAACCTGAAAGATCGTCGGGAAACACATCCACAAATTCCGTTATGACTCTTGGGTAACTTGAATCTTCTTCTACAGTCAATACCCTAAGAGTTGGCTGGACCCCTTGTTCTACAGCTCCTCGTAGAAATTCAAACTCAGGAAGGCTAGGGGGTCTAAATATCACTTTTCCAAGCCGGCAATCCAGTGTCGCATGGTACTGACTTAACCAGTCCATACCAAGTACAACATCGTAATCAGGCATAGAAAAGATCAGGAATTGGGCTCGCATCTCTCGGTCACAGACTACTACCGAACATGATCTACAAGTATCACTAACCGGGATAATTCCACCTTCCGTTAGAATTCTCTTCATCTTCGAGAGAGGTACGGTAGCTATTCTATGGGTGGCTACGAAGCTAGCAGCAATAAATGAATGCGAAGCTCCAGAATCAAATAATGCTACAGTAGGAATTGAAGCTACTAATATGGTACCTGCTATCACTTCGCCTGCAGTAGCTTCCTCAGTGACTGCTAGTGCATATGCCTGACCTCGTCCCTGAGCGGGACCCCTTTGCTGACGAGCTTGTTGGAACAATGCTGCCTGAGGTGGTAGAGGTGGCCTGGCTCCTCCAGGCCCTGTCTGTGTTGCTCCCCCAGCTGGAAGAGCTACAGGTGGAGCTGGTCGATTCGGAACTCCCTTTCGAAGTTCCGAACAGTCCTTTGAGAAGTGTTGTCCAAATCCGCAAACCAGGCAGAGTCCCAGCTTGCGTCGACATTCCTTTTCAATATGTCCTACCTTGCTGCAGTAATGGCAAGTAGGCAGGTTCTTAGTTGCTGCTCTTGGAGGTGGGCTCATCTGGGGCCGTTTAGCAGATTCCCCTGGTGATGACTTGGACGGTGCTGAGGAGAAGGGACGTTTCAGGCTTGATTCCCTCCGAGTAACGCGCTCCAGCCGACGTGCTGCAGCTAGAACGTCGGTGTAAGAGGTGGGCGCGACCGATCCGATTAACTTCTGAAGCTCGAACCTGAGCCCATCAAAGAACTTTTCCGCCTTCTCCTCTTCGGTAGGAATTAGCGAAGGGGCGAAGCGGCTCAGGCGAATGAATTCAGCATTATATTCCTCCACCGTCATGTTGCCCTGGATCAGGCGGTTGAATCTGTCTCGAAGTTCTGACCGAGCCACAGCAGGGATGTACATTTCCTAGAAGAGTCTGGAGAACTCCTCCAGGTAACCTGATCATGTCCGAGCCTTCTTTCTTCGGACAACCACCAATGATGCACGTTGTCCGTCAGTTGCATCCTGACGGCAGTCATCCATTTGTCCCTTGGTAGTTCGGCGGCCTCCAACTGATGCTGTGTGTTTGTAAGCCATTCATGCACTTCAGTTGGTCCTTCCTTGCCCAAGAAGGTACGGGGCTTGAGTTGGCGGAAATCTGTAATAGATCCCGTTGCTGGCCGCCTATTTGGTGGATTTGCATGCTCCAATGCTGCGACTAGGCTGTTCCTTAGGTTCTCGGCCTCTCGGCGTTGGGTCTCCTATTGGATCTGTTGTTGTGCCTGCATCATGGCGTAGAACATCTGGAACATTTGCTGGCCATCCATTGCCTGTCCTGGGGGAAAGACAGGCATCGCAGGAGGAAACTGGGGAGGAGGCGGGATGTCATCACGCCTGAACCTGGAACTTGGCTGGCCAGTTTGATTGCTCTGAGAGGATTGTCCTCTGGTATCTGGCGTCGTTCCATCTTCGCAGGTAAACCCTGCTTCAGTCGGTGTACCCAAGGGGGTCTTGTCACCACTTCTGGGATCCATAACTCTGCACCAAAAGGAAACAATGAGAACGCACAGAGGAATCAAAACAGGATGCAATTCAAGCAATTAAATTGAATTCGACATAGAGTTCAAAAATAATTCAATCAATGGATGAGATCCTATAACCTATCCTATTGCAGGCCTGTCCGGTCCCTAAGTTGAAACCGAACAATTTAGTCAGGACCTGCATGGGCCACCACAAAAACCATGTCACGCCCCAGTCCCAAAATGTCGAGGGACTGGACACGTGGCAATGGCCAGCAGTACGCACCGATGGATAACCCAATTTAATGGAGCCATCAGGGCGTACTTAAGCTGTAAATAAGGTCTACTACAACAAGTCATACTAATCTCATCCATAAAGAAATAACTGCATAATGGAATGGTAATAAGTAGCAACAATAATCACAGCAAGTCAGTCGGAGAAATAACCCGACTTAAGTCTGAATAAACTGGCTCTATAGGCCAGGAACAAGAGATAAACATGAAATAAATACTGAGTACTGGAACAGGCACTCAGGAGATATCTTCGGCAGTCACCTCGTCTTCAGTGTTCGGTTCTATTCCAGCAATAGCTTCAGCTCCTGTCCCGTATACCTCGGGATACTGCTCCTCAGCTAAACCTGGGGACATAATCCATTCCAGGTCCTCAGTGGACATAGCAAGGCACAAAATAAAACAAGCCAAATGAATAAGCAGTGCAATAAATAAATGAACAGCAGGGTAAACTAAGTAACCATCTATGTGATATGCAAATGAGAGCAACACTAGTACTCAGGCTGAGACCGCTACAAGCTCTGTGTCGGGGAGCCGGTAGCAGTAATAACACGTAAAGGGTCTAGCTCTGCTGGAGAGTCTACAACCTCACAATAATAGTAGATATATATGTAGAACAGCCTGTAGCCTGTGTGTCTCTCCCCACCTAATGTAATCACGCAAGCCATGACCATAACATCTCATGTCCATGTCAGCGGGATTATAGCTAATGCAATAAGTCATACTGTCTATAACTAAAATAACTCTGTCAAGTCCTGTATCTTATACAGAATCACCACGAATATCTCAGGAGGATTCTGTCCATGATAGTGTCAAGTGTCCTGGGTTGTAGGGTACTTGATAGATCAAGTACAAAATAAGGGGATCGTAAATCCATCTCTAAATGACGAACCCAACACCGCGTACGGTGTCGGTACCCGACTAGGGATGGCCGGCGTCAGGTCCGCCTGGGGGTTTCTCCGCCTGGGGAAGGTCGGCTCGGCCTGGGGGAGGAGGAGGAAGAGGAAGGGCAGCCGGGGTCGGCGCTGCAGCAGGGTCGGGGCGGCGCTTGAGGTGCGCTGGTCGGCGGGCTCCGGTGAGGGGGTGGCCGGAGTCGGGGTGGTTAGGGTTAGGGTTCGGGTTTGGGGGGAAGAGAGGCGGAGAAGAGGGGGTTAAATAGGGGTCGAGGGAGGGCTGGCCGGGGACGATGTGGCGGAGAGGTCGGAGGGGTCGTGGGGGAGGCCAGGCGGTTCTCCGGCCACGTCGTCGGAGAACGCGGCGAAAACCGCGGGGAGACGTGGGGTCGAACGTGGGAGGGGAGAGGGTGAGGGAGATGCGGGTCGGGTCGGGCTCGGGTTCGGGTCTGGCCGACCCGCCCGACCCGCTAGGCTGGTAGAGGGCTGGGCTCGGTTCAACGGGCTCGGCCCACTTGGCCGGGCCGGGCCCAAAACCAAAATATAATAAAAAATATTAATAATAACAGTAAATAATAATAATAATAATAATAAATTAATTTAATTAGAAATTAGTTTTTAGGCTTTTAAAAATAGGTCTGAGGCCCAATAAAATCCCAGAAAATTATCCTAAGTCCGGTTTTCTATTTTACATCATAAAATCATATTTTCTTTTCTGTTTAATGTTAGTTATTGGTAATTAAAAATTACAAACTCTCTACAGGGCCTATGTAAATTCCTGAAAAATTGCATATTAATTCCAAAAATTAATTTTAAGAATCTAAAAATTTATGGTGTTTACATACACCTCTAACAACAGTTCCAGTTAAATGATAAAAACTATAAAGCAGTTGTAGCAAGTAGCACAAGGTGAAGAAAATAAAGTATGAACAAAAAAAAAAAATCAACTGGTGCGTAAAGGTAAAGATGCATGAATATCAGAAGCAAGATAATAATGACTGCAGGATACAAGAAGTCTAAACTAAGAGCAAGTGTGTGCACAATGACGTGAAGTGAGTCCAGCAAGAATAAATATAATGAGTCCAGTCCAGAAAGTATAAGTGAGTCCAGTCAAGAAATACAAGAGAGTCCAGACTAGAAAGAATAAACTCGTGTCTCTGAAATACCTGTTTCGACATGTAAACGACTAGGGGTATGTACGGCTCACGGCACACTGGGTGTGCGGCTGCTATCATTCCAGATTAAACAAGAGGGGGTGATTCCAGTGATTCCAGATTGGGAATGTTTACATGTCTACTCGAGTACTTCCCCGCCCCGACTAGTACAAGTAAATCCAAGACCCGACACATAAATCAAGTATGAGTCCAGCCAGAAACATGAGTGATGCCTGTAGTGAGTCCTGATGTGATGCCAGTAGGTAATTCCAGAAATAGAGGCCAGAAACATGAAATGTATGTGTCGCAAGTAAATAAATCCAGAAATACTAGTCAGTGTCGTACTAGAAAATCAGATAATACTATACTAGAAGCTGAATTATAATAATTATCAGATAATAAAAACTATCAAAGAATGTACTCGCCTGACGTCCTGAGCAACTGACGATCCAAACTGGCATCGCAAGGACCTATTACGAAAAGCAAGATTAAACAAAGTTTTAAAGAGTTATACAGATATAAAATAACTAAAAATAAGCTTTTAGGGTTGTTCTAGGTCAAACAGGTCAAACCGATAAAATCTGGGTCAAAAAGTCAACCCGGGGTCCAAAAAGTCAACTCTAGGTCAAAACTAGATCAAAGGTTAACTTTGGCGGTCAACTAGGTCAACTACGGTCAACTCTAGGTCAATCTAGGGATCCCTAAAATTCTAGGTCAAAACTA